>OMLC01102521.1:43060-57516 GCA_900302585.1 Regalecus glesne | reverse complement strand
AGAGAGAGAGAGAGAGAGAGAGAGAGAGAGAGAGAGAGAGAGAGAGAGACCCTCTCTCTCATTGGCCATGTCTGATGTGGCACTCTGTGCATTTATCCCAACATCCGCCTCCACTCGATTGGTCACGCCTTAGCTTAGCGGTGCATATGGGGGCAAAATGGCTGCTTCCACCTCCCCGCAGACCCAAACAATAGCGGAAAAGCCGTCTGGCTTCCGCTGCCGGGAGTCCGATGCACTGCGGCTACTGACCGGTGAGTAGCGCTCAATGTGATCCCCGCACACAGCGGGTCCTCAAACCTACTGGATGGGGGGCTCGGTACGCTTCGCTGCGGGTCACAAATAAAGACAGACCCGGATCCCAGTAGATGAATGTATGTGTTAAAGATGTGAGACTCCAACCACTGCCGCGCATAGCCAGGTAGCCTCTGTGGCATGTACGTCAGAGAGCTCCCACAGCGGGTCATTGTCATCGTCTCTCGGGTGTTACCGGGTTTTTGTTCCCCACTCCGTGTCTAATCTGACAACTCCGCCCCCTCCCCTGTTCGATGCTTCAACTGCCGGGGTTTTTCTCCCTCGATCCACTCCGCAGATCTTGAATGACGCTCAGAAACCCCCTCGGTTGCTGCAGGAGCTCTCTGATCACCTACAGTCAGTCAGTCACCCAGTGCCCCCCCACCCACCTCGGTCCTCGCCATTTTACTTTCCTTTGATTTTGTTTCTAACGCACACACACACACACACACACACACATACACACGCACAGACACACACACACACACACACGCACAGACAAACACACAGAGAGAGAGAGAGAGGACGAGCCTTGCTTTGCACTCAACGTGTTAGTGCATGATGTTGGAACATCCCGACGGTCTGCCCTGAGCGCTTAGAGACGAAAACACCGTCGCCCTTAGCGAAAAGTGACCATCGCCGATGATGAAATAACAACTTATCCGAATAAAAGAAGTGAGGAAGAACGAACCACTTTTACTCGGAAAGTCTCGGTTTGCCCCCCCCTTGCTGAATGGAAACAAAGTCAAGTCCGCGTTTCGCAACTTTATCACGGATAGATATAATAATTGCCGTGATTTATCCCCACCCCCCTCTTATAAATAAGAGGTATTGTCGCGCAGCGTTGATGTCGAGGTGTCACATCGTCGCCCTTTCCACAGTCTCAGAGATGAACTGACAAGCGCAGAGCCGCCCACCAGACAAAAAGCATTGTCTGTCTGCACGTCTCTTTTGATTTACCGATTTGTCGCAGAAAATGGCACTTTTGTCCCAGGAACGCAGCGTTGCCATAAGACTGCCATGTTTGTCTCATTCAGTAGCACGATGATTTTTGGATTATTATTTTTTTTGGTACTGTTCTCTTCTCTCTGATTTAGCTCACGTCTGTTTCTGTGCAGAGTATAATTTGCTTTTTTCTCTCTTTGGGAGTAGTACCTAGAAATTAGGCTATGACCTCAGCATGCCTAAAGATGGAGAATATTCGTATTTAGCCTTGACACGTTTAATCTCCCACAGTCTTTAGTTATTTAAACCAGACAAGACTTCTGCTCTGCTCCTTGGTCGCCACAGTCAGGCTGTTGCTGCACATGCCTTGTCGTTGCACACTTTTTGCATTGCATTGTGTGTGTGACATTTTAGTTGTTAAGGAGGGAGAGGAGGAGGAGGAGGAGGAGGAGGAAGACGACGAGGAAGAAGAGGAGGAGAAGGAGCTGCAGGTTCCAGCTCTGGACGCTCTGAGCTCCAGCCTGAGGAAGAAGCGGCTGCTCGACGAGGACCGTGATGGCATCTGTCCTCGAGAAGATGCAGACGCCAAGGGTGAGTGTAAATATGGGAAGTTGGCCCGTCAGACTGCTGACACAGGATGGTGCCTTGCAGCAGCCCGTCTGTTAGTGATCGTCAAAGGAGGGTCTGTGATGAGGTGCCAGCGATGCTCGACATGACTGAGTCTGGTCTCCAGGGGGGATTCTTTAGAGGTCGACAGGTGTAATGAGATGCACTGACAAGAAGAGCGAGCGGGTGAAGGTCTTTGGTGTCACCAGGGTGGGTGATAGTGTGGACACAGGGTGATTAAAGCAGCAGATTTGCAGGCTCTGTTTGGGCTTTTCAGGAGACGGATGTGCTAAGAAGTAGTTTGGTAGATGCTGGTCACCTGTTATTGAAAACACTTAGCATCACCCAAATAGATTCGTTCAACTTTTGCTATTGTTATTATTATTATTATTATTATTGTTTATAATAACTCTGAGACTGTACCTGTTTGAAAATACGAGCAGAGGTCTTTGGAATGAAAATGCTTTTATTGTGCTTCAATCTACTAAGAAAGAAAGAAAGAAAGGAAAGGATTCCCTTATCAGTCCCGCAAGGGGAAATTTGGATTTCTCTGCATTTTTGACCCAACCTATTGTATAGGAGCAGTGAGCTGCCAACATATGGCGCTCGGGGAGCAGTTAGGGGTTAAGTGTCTTGCTCAAGGACACCTCGACATGCTGTATGCAGGACCGGGGATCGAACCTGTAACCTTCCGATTGCCAGGCGACCGCTCTACCCACTGAGCTATGCCGCCCCTACTAAATATGTGTTTGACCTGTGCCTGGGTGTGTGGTCCTCCTCATGCTGTTGTGTGCTCTGGTCTCTGTTGCAGCCCTGAACCTGAAGTGTCAGGTGTGTGGACTCCATTTTGACACCAGACAGGAGCTGTCCAGTCACGCCCGCTCTCATCTGAACCAGCTGGGCATCGACGTTTCCGACAGCGGCGAAACACCCGTTGACCTCCTTTACCAAATCACCAAGGAGCGTGGCCTGGACGGACGTTCCACACCGCCCCCTTCTGCCGAGAAACCCCCCACTGAGGCTGCTTCTGCTCCAGAGGAGGACCAGGAGTTTGGAGACATGGATTTTGAGGAGAAACCGATCTCCCTCTCCATCCTGGCCAAAGCAGTGAAAGCTGGTCCCTCCTCCTCATCTTCTACTCCCGCCCCTTCGCCTGGTGCCTCTCCACCCCCATCTGGCCTCGTTCATTCTGGCTCCCCTTCCACAGTGGTGAGAAAAGCCCCCATATCCTCCCTGCTCCCCGTGACTTCTCCCCTGCGCTCACCAGACCACAAGACCGGGGCGATGAAAAGTTTGACCTCTAACCTTTCTGCCTCTGCTACACTCTCAACAACCAAACCCTTCTGGGCACCGCAGGAGAACGATGCTCCCCTCAACCTCAGTAAGTGCATTCGCTCACCCTGACGTCCATCTTCTCAGTTGTCTGATGTGTAGGAAGTTTATCGTGCTCTCTGTGTGAGTAGATTTATCGTAACTTTTAAGAGAGGCAAAGAAGAGAGTGCAGGCAGGGTGGAGAGGGTGCAGAAGAGTGTCAGGGGTGATTTGTGTCCGAAGGCTATCAGCAAGAGTGAAAGGGAAGGAAGGTTTATGATGGTGGTGAGACCACCTATGTTGTCTGGTGTGCAGACAGTGGCACTGACATAAAGACATGAGGTGGGGCTGGAGGTGGCCGAGTTGAAGATGCTGAGATTTATATTTGGAGTGATGAAGAAGGACAATATTAGGAACCAGTATATTAGAGGAACAGCTCAGGTTGGATGGTTTGGAGACAAAGCCAGAGAGGCCAGACTGAGATGGTCTGGACATGTGTGGAGGAGAGATGCTGGTATACTGGGAGAAAGATGCTGAATATGGAGGTGCCAGGCTAGAGGAGAAGAGGAAGACCAAAGAGGAGGTTTATGATGTGGTGAGGGAGGACATGCAGGTGGAAGGAAGATGCAGAGGATAGGAAGAGATGGAGATGGGTGAGGCGCTATGGCGACTGGTGCAGCCAAAAGTAACAGTTTTAAATTCTAAACATTAAATCCATGTCCTAACTAGAGGAGATCAGTCAGTAGAGTGCAGATCCACGCCGGGTGTATTGTCTCTTCTCCAGTGCTTGGACTTCGGTGACAAACCAGCTGAGGAGTTAGGACTTAACTATGGAGAGCTCCTCAATCATGCAGTCCTAACTGTGCACAAGAATCGACAAACTAACTGGTTGACCCTGTAGTGTGCAAGGTTGGCAGCAGGCAGACACACAAACAGTTGTTCCTTCCATGTAAGAGTTTTGCACAGCACCCAAGGTGATTGAATGGGAGATATGAGGTCAGGGTTAATATACCAGACTCAAAGTCTTATTTTTTTAAAACAACCCTGGTGAATAACAATAATTGACAGGTTAGTCTGTGGATATGCGGCCTTCTAGGCAGACCCTCGTATGAATGTGACCAAGTCTAATAGGAACTATGGCTATATGGCCATGGCAGACATACACCCACAGACTGTTCAATCTGCTGTGATTACATTTCTCATAGATTTTTGGTACTGGAGTCTTACCTAATCTAATCCTGTCTATTTTTGATCTTAAATCCCAGAGAAGTGTTTTCTCACATGCAACCATTGACCAAGGTCAGGGGATCAGGTGTCTGGACTGATGCTCCAAGTATTTTTATAAGCTAATCGAAATCATCAGGCCAAACATTAACTTGGTAGGACCATCTCTCTCTCTCTCTCTGGCGACTACTTCAGTCTCCAGGCCATTTGTTTCCAACCCAGAGAGATTTTTTTTTATTTTTCCGTCATTTCAAAGCAGTGAGGCAAAACAGTGCACTGAGTAGAGTGCAGCTCTGCACCAGGTGTGTCTCCGTTGCTCAGAGTTAGGCAAAAAGCAGCATTCGGCTGTGGTATAATACGGGTTTTTTCAATGGTTTTGTTCCACTGCAACCACGAGATGCCTTTGATCATTCAGTCAGAACTGTGCACAAATATCATGTGGCTGACAGGGCCGGTAGCGTGTGAGGTTAGCAGCAGACAGACACATGCACAGGTAAGCTGAAAAAAGTATTTTCCCTGCCATTATAAGACATGTGTCCATGTTGATTAAAATACTGGAAATAAGTTTATAATGTGCAGCTCTAAAGCTGAAAAATCGACCTAATAAAAACCTTTCGCCTGTCAGTCTGTGGATCTGCATCATCCGAGGCAGACCCTCGCACGAATGTGACCAAGTTGAATATGTCTTCATGCAAGCTCAATAGTCCAGGTAAGGAAACTACACACCAAAAGAAAGTCATATCAGTTCATCTGGACAAAAAGCTTTTGTTGAGAGAAAGGTTTCATCACTCATTCAGGTGACATCTTCAGTCTAAGCTGACTGCAGGTATCCCCACTCTTATAGACAATACAAATGCACATCGACTGAAACCAAGGATCAGCTTCAGAGAAAAAGTTTAATCAGTTCATCTGGATAGAGTGTTTATTAAAAGAAAGACCGGTTTTCATATGCAAACCGCACATTGACTGGACTCTCAGTGACAATGTGTACTATCCACTGAGGATTGGTGAATAATATTCACCAATGCTGTGGAAATATTATTTTCAGTCACAGAATTATGAGATGGTGACAGATGTACTCTTTAGCACCCTCTCGGTTCGGGGATCATCTATAAATGGACTTGTTCTTATATAGCGCTTTTCTAGTCCAAAGACCATTCAAAGCGCTGCACAATGAACACTCACGTAGACGGTCTTTCTGACTCCCCCATTTAAACCAACGTTCCTCCCTATCAAGGATTTGCACATTGTCATCCTTGAAAGAATGGCCACTGGCCTGTAGATGGGAGTAGACTCCAGAGTCCTGGCCTGACCCATTAGCTCTTCTATATTGTCCTTGACCAGTGTCTGTCAAGGAAACCAAATAGACGCAGGCCATATGACTTCTTAGTAAATACACACACACACACACACACACACACACACACACACACACACACACACACACACTCAAAGTGCAACTTTTCAATATTGGATCACAATCCGGTGTAGTATTTCTGCTACAACTACTACAGATTGTACATGGACCCATTTTACTCTCTATTGAATGATATATTTTTGTATTCATACCTTAGATATTTTGCTTTATCTATATTTATACCTTTTTTCTTCTTTTGGCTATCTTTATTTCATCTTTTGCTCATATCTTTCTGTAAAATAGCCTCCCAGCCAAACCATTTCACACGAGTGTTACTCGCACAACCAGAATGACATTAAACATTTGAATATCACATCTCAGTGCCTGATTTGCCAATGAAGTCATTGTTGGTTTGGCCAACAAAAGTTATGTAATTGTAGACGGGATGGCTGCGGCCAGTTTAGAGCCTTAGACTGAAGATGTCGCCCAGATGAACTGATAAAAAATATATTTGCAAGTCTAATATGATCTTGTGGTTTAAAATAAGAAAATGTTAGTTGTGCCAACATTCTGGTTTTTCATTTTCATACTACAACAAAACTGGGTAAACGGTCAACGCTCACGCATGCGCGTTTTTTATTTATTGTTGACTCCGCTCGGGAAACGTCACTTCCTGATCCACATGTAGGTGTTACACAGAATGCGGTTCCTTTACCAATTATAATTTATCACTTGTTTCGAAATATCACACAGTTCACCTGAAATTGGGAATCTCACATTTTAACTATTTGTGACTGGAGTAGAAGAGGAAAAAAATGATTATCTGGATGAATTAGACGTTTTTCAACACCAAATCCTTAAAACACGCTGTTCATTGCGGATAATGACGGACGCAAACTAATACCGTTTTCATTATTCCATGACACTGCACTGTGTGGGACTACACCCCAGCAATAATAGTAATTTGGAAGTATTCATTAACTTAGTTTCAAGGCAGGGACACGGATATGCAGATTTATTGCTCCCGCCCTTTTACGTGATTTTGCACTTGGTGGCCATTTTCGATTACAACGCTGCCGCTGACTCGCGTAGTACACGTTTCTGTCTCTAAAACGCTCTCGTCGCAGGTTTGTCTTCGAAAGTGCGTTTAAAAGTCGAGAGAAGATCATTATTACCTCATTTGTTCATCTTCTGTAGTATTTGGGAACAGTTTTTTAAAGCTTCGTAAATATTTTGCTCCGATTGAAATCCATCGAGTTGAAAGTGAAGATACCAATTGGCCATAACCGACCTAGAAGAGGAATTAATCAATCATGACTAAGTTTTGTTCAGTTCTCGGGTGTTTTAACAGAAGTGGAAGGGGGGACAGGGAGTGTTTTATTAGATTACCTAAAATTATCAGAGACCGAGGGGGAAATGTGAAATTACACACAGAAAAGAGTCGAGCAGTGTGGCTAGCTCAGATCAGACCAAGGAGCTGAAACTCCAGAGTTCTCACGGATCACGTCGTCTCAGGGAAAACCAGTTCTCAACGCTATCGGGCGAGCATAGACTGGGCACCTACTTTAAACTGGGGACGCCTCAAGCCGCTTTCAGGTTCATCTCTCAAAGACACCGTAAAAGGTAAATAAACTGCACATTCCGTTTTCATGATTAAAAACTGCTATCTAAATAAACACTAAGAAGCTGATGTTGGGGGCATAGCTCAGTAAGTTGTAAGCGGTTGTCTGGCGATCGGAAGGTTCTAGGTTTGGTCCACAAAATGTGGAAGTGACCTTGGGCAAGTCACTGTTCCCCTAACTATGCTACCCTGTGAAGGACAGGTGACCTTTCCAGGGTTTTTCCTCAGGTGACATGTAAAAGCAAGACTTTTTCCCACAATTTATGATAATCTTGTTGCCTGGTCCAAGTCAACTGTAGATGTGAGTTGTACGGGGCCTCCGGTGGCGTAGTTGGGTTATGTTGGGTGTTCGAATCCCAGCTGCGCCCTTTCCAACCCCGGCCATAGGTACGTAGTTAATAGAGCATAATTGACTAAGCCTCACATAGATATAGGGGTTTAGGTTGGATAAAGGATTCTGGGTTCTTCCTGTCGACACTTAGAGGGGCATCAAAACGACAGAGCCATCGGCAACTTGGGGAATTCAGGTGGGGAAAGGGATAAGATTTAGAAAAATACACGAGTTGTACATATGTGTGTGTCTTCAGTGGCTGATAGCATGCTGAACTTTGTTGTGTTGAAAGATGAGACCCGAGATGAGATTTCTTTTGGAGGCGGTCTTGGTTTATTTCTGACAAACAAAAGAATCAAAGCCCTCCAGTCAATTGTTGCTAATGTCACTTAAGCTCCTTTCCAATCTATCACTACATTTGGCTGCTCCCGATGGAGATCGCCGCTGCAGATCATCCATCTCTTTCTGTCCTCTGCATCTTCCTCTGTCACACCACCCACCTGCATGTCCTTCCTCACCACATCCATAAACCTTATATTTGGTCTTCCTCTTTTCATCTTGCCTGGCAGCTCCATATTCAGCATCCTTCTCCTAGTACATCAGCATCTTTCCTCCACACATGTCCAAACCATCTCAGTCTTGGCTTTCTTGCTTTGTGTTCAAGACGTCCAGCCTGAACTGTCCCTCTAATATACTCACTCCTAAACTTGCCCTTCATCACTCCCAATGAAAATCTTATCTTCAAGTCTGCCACCTCCAACTCTGCCTCGCAGAATGAGGGCGGAGTGTTTTAAAAGGTTTTGAATTTATTATGCAGTCATAATTCTGTTCAAAACAGGCTGATGGTCTAGTGTTTGTGAAATTAGCTGCGGACAGACAGACCAAACACACACACACACACACACACACACATGCGACCAAACAGAGTTTGGTCCAAACAGAATGTGCAGAAGCCAATGATATGTTAATGTGAAAATTACATTTTTTTAAATCTATTAATAGGTATCATTGTAATATCAGAATGTGATTATCTGTTGTGTTAGCTTTAAGTGTGTGTATATATATGTGTGTGTGTATATATATATGCGTGTGTGTATATGTATATGTGTATATATATATATTCTTGCACAGTGGAGCCTATCAGCAAACCATGGAGATAATTTTCACATAAACACTTTCAGCAGCATTTCAGAGACGCTGAAAAATATTCAGCATTATGGCTGTTCATATAGTGTCATTGCTGCAACATATACATGGAGATCCATCCATCCATCCATGGTTGACTGCTTATCTGAATTTGAGTCCCAGGGGTATCAATTCCTGCAGGGTACCCCAAACTTCTCTTTCCATGGCCACCTCAATCAGTGACCTGGAGATCCCAAGGCGCCAATCTTGAAAATTATAATTGTTTCCCGTCTAATTATTATTTTTTCTCTGTTATTTTGGTATTTGATGGGTCTCACTTGGTTTTGATCTCTTCATAATCTGCAGCGTTGGAGGCGGACCCAAACAATGACATCATTTGTCAGCTCTGTGGTGCCTGGTTTGAAACACGAAAAGGCCTTTCCAGCCATGCCCGAGCCCACCTGCGGCACTTTGGGGTGGAGTATTCTGAATCCAAAGGCTCTCCCATTGACCTCCTCAACCAGCTTATCCACACAGATGACTTTAAGCACAAAGCCAGCGCGCTGCAGCCAGATGGCCATGCAGATGCCGGTGGCCTCACGACTACACTGTCTTCCCCGAAACCATCTCACTTGACAGCCTCCTCCTCTTCCTCCTCACCCCTCCGCTATAAGGTCACTACTGTGGGGGGTGGGTCTTCATCCAAAGCTACCTCTTCTTCTGCCTCCCCACTGCTCGGCCCACCCACCAAGCGTCCCAAGTCCTCTTCAATGCAGGTCTTTCGCTTGAGTAGCAGGGACCTCATGGGTTTACCACACAGTGAGTACAATACCATAGAATATCGATACTCAACCATTTACCATGAATGGCCATGTATATGTAGGCTTTCAAATTTCAGCTGATGACTTCTGTCAGACAGGAGGAATAATTAATGAAATCAGGTGGTGTTGGGTTGAAAGCAGCCTGCATAGATGTGGTTTTTCATGGCATACGGTTCGGTACCACTGCCATAGTACTTACAATGTACCCGTTTACATTTTTGTACAGTTATGGTAATATTAGTAATGATATAAAGTTAATAATAAAGGTCAGTTTTTACGTGTTATTCCTCACGTTTTGGGGGTGGACACGGACCCAGATGGAGACTGGGGAATTAAGGCCCGTCCTCACATCCTGCAGTGGGATCGAACCAATGATGCCTGTCTTATCATTTCCTGATATGCACAATCTACTCCTGAGCTACCAGGGCTAATGACTTTATATGTATTAACTGCACTTTTGTGAAATTAATTTACCAAGTGCTTCACAATCAGATAGAAAGAGACGGTTAATGGTGGGAGGACAGACTGCGGCTATACAATCAAACTAGTATACAGGGATGATAATAATATTAAATCATCCAGTGAAGCCATCTTTTCAAGTATGTCATATATCATAGCTGCTTATCTTGCTCAGATATCATCTTTACTTTAATCTTATTTCCTCTTTTTTCAACCTCTCAGGTGAACCTCCAAAGGAAATTGGCTGCGAGTTCTGTGGGGAATATTTTGAAAACCGCAAAGGCCTGTCCAGCCATGCCCGTTCCCACCTACGTCAAATGGGCATTACAGAGTGGTCTGTCAATGGCTCCCCCATCGACACCCTAAGGGAGATCATCACAAGACGAGGCCTGCCCTGCGCCATTCCTCTTAAACCTCTCAAAACCCCACCGCCATCCTCCCCAAGCCCCCGGTCTCCTCTGTCATCCTCTTCCTCCCCTTCTTCCTCTTCCCATCTGGGCCGTCTTCCCTTCACCTTTGCCCACCCCTCGAGTCCACAGCCTGCAGAGTGCAAGACTAATTCGGCTCCATCGAGCTCTTCCAGCGGGCTAATACTCAGGCTGAAACCTGAGCCTGTGCAAGTAGAAGTTACCATGCCTGAAGCTGTAGGGGAATCTGGAGGATTTTCCACTGAACCTCTCAACTGTAGCTGGAGCAGTTCTGATAACGTGTTCCCCCTCAACTTGGGTAAGTTTATAGGCTAATCTACTTGGGCATTGTTTTGAATTTGAGCCCAGATTCTTGTCATTGGTGTAAACCTACTTACAGAGCTCTCCTTTAGGAATCCAAAGGTGTGCTACAGTGACACAGGTGCATAGATTTTCATTAGGGGTACGATGAAAAAAATGACATCGTAAAATCAAATTCTAAGATGTATAAGATGATTTAAAACGTCCCATGAGATCATGAAAACTTGCAGCATGTATTGAATAATTCCCAGCTCTTATTTCTACCTGGTTATTCCCTTTGGGTATTGCACCCCCACTTCTTGCAGTAGTGGTAATATATTTTCCTTATTGGACTATGCAGGTCCACAAAGTCACTTACTTCTACACCTTTCTTTTTTTCTTCTCCATGGTCCTCTCTGTAGCCATCGCCCATGAAGTTGAGCCAACAAGGGACATCCGTTGTGAATTCTGTGGCGAATATTTCGAGAACCGGAAAGGCCTCTCCAGCCATGCCCGCTCCCATTTGCGCCAAATGGGCATCACAGAGTGGTCTGTCAATGGCTCCCCAATTGACACCCTTAGAGAGATCATGCACAAGAAGGGGGGAGCCACTTTCTCTCCCTTAGACCAAGGGGTAAAGAAGGAGTCCAGCCAAGGAAGAAATAGCCCCATGTGGGAGAACTTGGGCGGCCTCGGCAGTTCAGAGGGTCTCAAGTTTCCAAGCTACCAGTCCTCCAAATATCGGAAATCCCCACTCAGTTCATCACACTCAGGGTCCAGGCTCCACAAGCCGGGTTTGAGGGGCGTGGGTCCATCTGCTAATCCATCTGCAGGGAAGTTTTTCAGGGTATCCCAGCTTGGGAAGAGACCTCTGTCAGAAGAGACCCGCTCAGTGGAAAATACCCAGTCACAACACAAGACCCTTTCATCTCAGCCACATGATTTCTCCATCAAAAAGAAGTCTTCCCTGGACAAGCATGGGTCAGGTCATCAGGGTAAGCTCACAATCTTTATTTCTGGAAGCCAAATATATGTATGCTTAAGTCAGCACATGGAGCACGGCCTATACTGAGTGCTGGGTTATTCTCATCCATGACTAACAAACACTTTGCTTTCTTTTGATTTCCATGAACTTCAGATGCAAGCTGTGAGCTATGTGGGTTCTTCTTTGAAAACCGTAAGGCTCTGGCCAGCCATGCCAGGGCCCACCTACGGCAGTTTGGCGTAACAGAGTGGTGTGTAAATGGCTCCCCCATAGAGACTCTGAGTGCTTGGATGCGTAGCCGGCCCCAGAAGGTGGTGGAGATGCACCGTAGCTACATGCAGGGCAGTCGCTCCACCTTTAAAAAGGTGAGGTCCTTTTTTTAGAATGCAGTCTGTGTAGAAACACAATAAGGTTTTTGACTATATTTATATAGACACAATAATGATGCTACTGATATCCTGTTTCTTCAGTCGTGTTAGGAAACCTTCCCTCTCGTAGTTCAGTTCCCATGCAACGGAGCATACTCCAAATAATGATGTTAATGTTCGACGCCTCTTTCTCAGCACAGAACCAGGGACAGGATTTCTGTTGCATATCAATTTCACTGATAATACTGAGTATGAAAACAGTTTCACGCTCACTGCAGAAGATTTATTTTTTGTTCCACTAATTTTGTCTGTGCATATGATAACTGCGCTAACACCAGATGAGCACTATCCATCTAACTGTTTTCCAGTATTGAGATTACAGTATTTTATTTTTATCTTTGGTTCTGAAGAAAGTTCTTTTAGGATGGGTGACGCAGAACCAGCCTCGGTGTGACAGGTTGGACTTTGTGTTCACGTTGCATTAGCAGGCAAGCATGAGGACTCATGAGCATTGAAAACTGAATGGAAGGATGCTGTCTTTTAGCAGCCAATCAATGACCAAAGCATGGAAAACAACTCATTTGATTTACTATATGCATTGTTGTTCATATACCACGTTCATGTGTGTGCATGCAGTTCCAATGTGTTTGTGTTTCTGTTGGCCTGTTTCTTATTCATGAAACATGAGGATGGCAATAGCGAGTCAAGGTCAATTGAGAAGCCCCCATAGTGAAACGTATCCCTCAGGTACTTGTAGTTCTCCTCATTGAAAGTAATAATACAACCCTTTTAAAAACTATGAACTGAATTTGAATAAACAGGCAACATCTCATCCTACTTGCACCACACTCCACAGTAATTGGTAAATGATTAATGCTTATTAAGATAATGGCACAGCATCAGATTTGGAGCCAAACTCTGGCATCTCCCTTAGAGACAGGGTGAGAAGTTTAGTCATCGGTGAGGGACTTTCAGTAGAGCTGCTGCTCCTTTACATGGAAAGGAGCCAGTTTAGGTGGTTCAGCCTCTAGTAAGAATGCCACCTGGCTGCTTCTCTAGTGAGGTGTTCCCGGCACCTCCAGCTGGGAGGAGGGGTAGACTGAGGATCAGGTGGAGGGATTATATCTCCACTCTGGCTTGGGATCACCACAGAATCCCCCAGTCAGAGCTGGTTGATGTGGCCAGAGAAAGGGAAGTGTGGGGTCCCTGGATGGAACTGCTACCTCCACGACATGGCTTTGGATAAGCATTTGAGGATGGATGCATGATCGGGACAGAGATACCAGTAATGGCAATAAATAAGCCATAGCATTTCAGGGTGGCATAGCACAGTGGGTAGAATGGTTGTCTGGCAATCGGAAAGTTGGATGTACGATCCCCCGGTCCTGCAAAAAGCATGTCAAGGTGTCCTTTAGCAGGACACTGAACCCCTAACTGCTCCCCGAGCGCCATGTGTTCACAGCTCACTGCTCCGAAACAATAGGATGGGTTAAAAGGCTGAGAATTCCAAATTTCCCCTTGTGGGACTGATAAGGGAATCTATTATTTTATTGTAATTATAGCATGACATGTATGATGTCCATGATACAGCGCAGCTGTCTCACATGTGCAGTTTGAAAATGTGTTTTGAACCAAATACAAACAAGTTAATCTTTCTCAGTATTGTAACTGAACTGTCAAGTTGACCTGCACACCACTGATTACATTTTGGATAGTGTTTCGTGCCTCGATACAGTGTATTCAATCGTTCCTCCCAACCCTGTTTACATATTTTGATTCACATATTCTGTCAGGACTGTAATGTCAAAACATGTCCAAGGTCAGCGCATAGATGCACACAATCCATTCACCCATTGTCAACCACTTATCCGATGTTGGGTCTTGGGGGAACTGTAGCCCATTTCAGCACTTATTGGGCATAAGACTGAGAAACATCCTGACTATGTCATCAGGGCAGAGCAGTTAGGGGAACAGTGTCTTACTCGAGGACACTTCGACATGCTTCTCTGCAGGTGCCGCGATCAAACCTGCAACCTTATACTACTCTATATGAACTCCAATTTGCCTTCCGCTCTGACATCGGATGCCACGGCGTTCCACGTCCACCCTCTTTCCTTACAACACGCAACAGCTGTATTCATGCAGCTCTTTGTACTTTATCACCTCCTGAATGAAGCATCAGTAGTCCTCGATTGATGACGTACGCAGCAGTCATCAGCCATAGTAAAGGTGCTACATGCATGTCTTACGGGCATGAACGCACAGAGCTGACAGGACAAAGAGAAACCGAGCTATGGGGAAATCT
>OMLC01102521.1:1521-43040 GCA_900302585.1 Regalecus glesne | reverse complement strand
CATGTCATCAGGGCAGAGCAGTTAGGGGAACAGTGTCTTACTCGAGGACACTTCGACATGCTTCTCTGCAGGTGCCGCGATCAAACCTGCAACCTTATACTACTCTATATGAACTCCAATTTGCCTTCCGCTCTGACATCGGATGCCACGGCGTTCCACGTCCACCCTCTTTCCTTACAACACGCAACAGCTATATTCATGCAGCTCTTTGTACTTTATCACCCCTCTGTGGATGGGGGTCAGAATTCATCCACCGTATCCCTGCGTGTCGTAAGAGGCGACTAAAGGGTTGGCGTCTGGAAGGGCATCCGGTCATAAAAACTTCGCTCCACAACAAAATTCATGGAGAGTCAATGACTTGGTGGAGACGAATCCATGGACCGGTCAACCCCCGCTAGCGGGGAAAAACGGCCGGAGTACAAATCCTGTTTGTGTGTGTGTGTGTGTACTTTATCACCTCCTGAATGAAGCATCAGTAGTCCTCGATTGATGACATATGCAGCAGTCATCAGCCATAGTAAAGGTGCTACATGCATGTCTTACGGGCATGAACGCACAGAGCTGACAGGACAAAGAGAAACCGAGCTATGGGGAAATCTATCCCAAAAGAAAAGGTTGGAGAGGATTGGTAAAGGTTAATAGCTAATTTGTTCCACGAAACTGACATTCTGACTCAGAGGAGATAACATGATGAAGTCATTTTTATGCAAAATGCCCAGATAACGCTCAAAGGTATATTTCAACACTTTCATCATTTCGTGTGGGTATACGGGTTGTGAGGCTTTGGCGAAAAAAGCGTCTCAAAATCAGACGGATGTTGTCCAGTCCTGCCGGCATTGCAATGCAGTGTGAACTCATGTTGGCTTTAACATACAATAGAATAGAAACCCTTGATAGGGATAGTGCAGGGTGGGGGTGGTGGCGGCCTGACAGCACATCTGTCGATTTCTGTTGCCGTGATTGCAAATAATCCTCGGTGTATAGTACTCATTGCTACTGAATCAATGACCAACTTGCATATGAACCCGGGCTTTTGTTGTGTGGTATCACTGTATTGTTTACAAGGGTGGGGATGCTGCAGTCAGCTCGACCAAGGATGTCACCCGTCTGAGTGACGAAGCGTTTCGGAATAATCTTCTGATCCAGTTGAACCGAATCACCTTTTTTGTGACTTCAACATTAGTTCTGTATTGCCCTCAGCCACTGTCCACCCCTTACCTTCAGCACAGTACCCTGGAGCAGGTCCCGATGCCTGGGGATGTAAAACTTCTCCGTCGGCGCCTTAACAGACATTTTGTGGCTTGGAAGGCTCCAGGCTTGTTGTTTAACAGCTTTGTGCCTCACTGTAGATTCTGCATCTTTACACCCAGCAAAATATCACTGTGGGGACAGATGCCAGAGCAACTCAGCTATTGACTTGATAGTTGCCATAGTAACCAGGGTGCCTGGCAGCTTATGTTTCATCTTCAGATAAATTATGGCGTGCTGTTGAAGGGGGACAGGGGTGGGGGGAATTGTACTTTTTTTGTTCCCGGCTGAATTAGTTTCTGGCGCATTTGCGTCATTGTCATTTCTTCTCCCTGTGCTGTGATGTGGCACACATACAAAATAGATTACCTTTTGAGTGTCCTTGCATTCTTTAAGCCGGGGGCTTCTTATACGGGGTGAAGTGAAGCCAGAGTGATCTTTATGTGTCGCCTCGACAATAGGCCCGCATCCACTGAAGACGATGGTGATGGCCTGGTCGAATGTTTTCCACATAGGAAATTGCCAATGCTGACTTATACATGATAAGTTCACATTAATACGCTTCGGCACATAGCAGCATAGCTCAGTGGGTAGAGCAGTTGTCTGGCAATCGGAAGGTTACAGGATCGATCCCCAGTCCTGGATATATCATGTCGAGGTGTCCTTGAGCAATACACTGAACCTCTAACTGTTCCCTGAGTGTCATATGTAGGCATCTCACTGCTCCTATATAATAGGTTGGGTTAAAATGCAGAGAAATCCAAACTTCCCCTTGCGGGACTGATAGGGAATCATTATTTTCCATCCATCCATCCATCCATTGTCAACCGCTTTTCCGAAATCGGGTCGCGGGGGAACTGGAGCCTATCTCCGTTCTCATTGGGCGAGAGGCGGGGTACACCCTGTATAGGTCACCAGTCTATCACAGGGCAGAGCAGTTAGGGGAACAGTGTCTTGCTCAAGGACACCTCGACATGCTTCTCTGCAGGACCGGGGATCGAACCTGCAACCTTCCGATCGCCAGGCGACCGCTCTACCCACTGAGCCATGCGCCCCCTTCGTTTCCTGATGCCCCACAGTGGAATTAAATCCGCTACGTCCGACTTGGAGGCATGCACTCTACCGCTGAGCCACCATGGCCCATAGTTCCTAGTTCCTTTTCTTTGTGTTTTTCCCAGAGACGTGTAATTCATCACCCCGTGTCCAAGCCATCCATGTGCATCCTTGTACTGGTAGACCACTAGACATAAACAATAAAGGGACCGACTACTTTGTGGCTCTGTGAGTGGCAAAAAACCCTTTGGTCACCTTTTTAAATAGAGAAAATGTATTGTTCTAATGCCATATGACCAAGGCTGGTGAAATTTGTTCTCTGCATTTCACCCATCCTATTTAGAGGCCACGGTACTTCAGAAGGTAGAGCGCACTCCCCATGGGAACTGACGAGTTAGATCCGGCCGGTTCGAATCCACTGCGGGGTGTCGGGAAGGGCATCCCGTCTTCATCCCCAAGCTCCATTCTAACTCCATGTCCACCTACACAAGGTGGGGACTAATCATGTCGCATAAGACGGACCCAAGAATTTAGCCCATTGTATAGAAGCAATGAGAGCAGCCACCATGGAGTGTTCAGGCAGCAATTGATGATCCAATGTCTTGCTCAAAGGACACCTTGATGCTTTCTACAGGAGCAGGCGTTGAACGGTCAATTGCCGATTACTAGACAGCCACTCTTCCTCCTGGCTATGCCTGGGCTATATTTGTCAATTACCACCTTTTTTTTGGCGTAATACGAGATTTCCTACCCAAATGTCACACAGGTGTTTTCAATCCACCAAAGGGGACAAGAGAAAAACATGCTGTGTTCTGATGTCATACTAGACAGACAAGTCGGCGGTTTGAAAATGACTCCTGGCAAGTCTATGGCAAAAAAAAACACCCGCCCATGACCAGAATCTTCAAGATGGCTGCCTTAATTCCACTGCATTACATCTGCTTCTTTCACCTTGTTCCCTGTTGCTCAGGGGTCGCCACAGAGCCTTTTACAGCATCTCTTGGTACCCTGTAAGGGCACAGGAGCAATTGGTCATTGTTGACCCGGCCTTGACCGATACTGTATGATGACCTGACCGATAAGTCTGGATTATTGAGCATGCATTGGATCTGTTAACCGGCATAACTGCAGGATTTCCGGCCATATTCAGATTTCAGAAAATTCCAATTTCTCTAGGCACCGTATTGTAGTTATTCCTCTTATCAATATCACTGCTGGAAGAGACATGGGTGACGATGTTAATCTCACAAACATTTGCCTCGTTAATGGACTGTCTAGTCCATTAACGGGATTCTCTGGGTTTCAAAGCCCTTTGTTTAGATCTCGTCAACCGTAATGGAAACTTTAACTTCATGTGATCACATGACCATGGCGTCAAGATCATCCTTTTCGGCTTATATCGCCAAGCCTCAAGATCCTCCTGTTCACTCACTCCCTCTGTGTCTTTTGTGGCACTCTCCCATTTTACACACTTACTTGGTGATTAATGTTAATCCCAGGCCCCCTCCTTTACCTACCTCATTGACTGTGTATGAAGCAGACACTGAAAGTCGTTTTTGCCCAATGCTGCGGGGATCTTGACCTCTGTGCACTGTGCCAAAGAAATACTGATGGATTCTTTATCATAGAATTTACACAACACGAGCTAATACGTATTCCATTTCAAATCCGTTTACTTTTTGCAGAATCAACTTCTCCTGATGCTCAAAAAAGAGTCAAGGTATATTTTCTTTCGCCATGCTGTCCTTCAGCTTTGCTGCTCTTTGCTACATCTGATCACTGCTCAGTTACACATCGGCTAATAACCAACAACTAATCACCACATGCTCCTCTTAACAGCAGTATGTGTGGCTTATCGGGGGAGGTTACATCTCTCGATAATTTGACCTCCGACATCACTCTTTGTTCACCTCAACTTGCGACAATGACGGGGCAATTGATGATCATTTAACCAGATTGATGAATTGAGGGAATCCCTTTCCCTCAAAACGTTGACCTTTTGAGAAAATGACTCGATTTCTTGAAGCTGGAAATGGTGGAGCATCAGCATGTGGAGTAGCATGTGGCTTCTCATTAAGCCAGTTTTCTCGGTCTTCATTGTCAGAGGTTGGGGTGAATAAATGTCAGAGAAAATTTTTTTTTTCCAAATCTCCGGCCAATAGCCTTTTTGCTTACTTTTGATTTTTACCAGCTTTACTTTTTTGGTGTTCTTTTTACAATTGTCATTTTACCGATCAGTATATTATTGAATTAGACTACGCATACTTCTGTTTGCTGCTTAACTTCACATGGTTTGGAAGTATTTTCGGGAATTAACATTTTCCTTGTCTTGCCTCACTGCTCTAACACTATAATCATCTCTCACAGTGGCTGCCCTTTTTCTCAGCCCCGGTGCCTACACCTTGAATCTTTCGTTCTGTCTCTGATGAATAAAAGAAACGGTATTGCAGCCCGACTGGCTCGTGTCACACTGATCGGGTCCAAATGGCTATTAATTTGTGTTGCTGACACGCTTTCTCCAGTGTTTTAGTGAATATTGGGCTAGAGCTGATTAATCCGCTTTGTGCAGGAAGGTTAAAGAACAGTGGACTGGATGGCTTGTAGGTTCTACTTTCTCATCCTAGATGAGAAAGGAGCTTTTTAGAGACGGGAAAATAAATTTTCTCGTCTCTTCATGAGTTCATCTAGCTCTTTATTTGTTTTTCCTTTTTTTTCCATCTATGCTAATCCTCACCCCTCTCCTCTTTGGCTTTTATCCATCACTTCCCAGTACTCTTATACGAAATGTTAACGAGAGCCTGTTTGGTGTTTTTAGCACGAGACGCATGCCTTATTTCTTCTCAACTTTATTTTGTTAATAAAAGCGGCCTTTAATTATTGCTTCCTTTATTGCAGCAGTAAAGCTTGTTGGGCCTCCTGAGAGACACCTAGGTGACGGCTGTAAAGAGACCAACCCCTTCAGGAGTACCACATATTCAGATACTGACACCTCTTCACTACAATCGGGGTCAGATAAACTTAGAGAGCCGGGGGGCGAGAAGGAAATCGTCCAATTGAACAAGGATAGAAAAACGGGTTGGATGAACCGCAGGTCAAGTTCTTCCGTTACGGAGGAGGAAGTGAAAAGTGCGAAGCACCCAAGAAATGAAAATGTTATTAACGAACCCTGTGGGAGACAGTTGGAACAGTTTAAAGGGATTCTGGAGGAAAATCCCTCACACATCACTCCTGAGGAGGAGGAGGCGCACGTGAACTCATGGACATCTCCTTTGAGCTCAGATGAACTGTCCTCATCCGATCATGATATTGATAGAGATGATGCCTCCACACTGCCCTGTGTAAACCATGCCACAGCCTCACCCAGATCCCAGAGAATATCCCAGAACCATGCAGGTGTAATCCTCAAATTGAAGAGGGTCTCCATTAGTGAAACCCATGGCAGTGGAAAGGCCTGCTATCAAACCGTTTCTGCCACCATTTCTAATCCCTCCCTCTCAGAGGCCAAGGATGGACAGAAGGAGCGGACCAAAAGCAGCAAGGGTGACCACTGCAAGAAAATATCATCTACGGTCACTCACAAGAGGAAAGGAGCAAAGGTTTCCTCTCATGCTCTGCAACTTCTGAGCAGTTCTTTTCCAAAATGTTTCAAACCCTCAACAAAAGCCCAGTACAGCGACAGTACTGAGCAGAGAGGACGTTCGGCGCTTCACTCAACTGTCCAGAGGACCCAGTGGGCCATGAAGTTCTACCCAGACCTGGTTGGAAAGAGAATTGTCCACTTGTTTGAGGAGGATGATAAGTCAGAGGTGTGGTACAGAGGAGAGGTCATGCGTGTCCATGAGGCTCACCTCAATCCTCTCAAAACTGTGTTTGAAGTCCGGTATGACAGTGAGCCAGGATGGAAGTACTACCTGGAGCTGTTAATAGATTATGAAAAAGGCTGGCTCAAAATAGAGAACTAGTTATTCCATAAATTCCTTGCTCTCCATCGGGTTTGTCAATGTTCCAGCTGATTTTGTTCACTGATACTGTTCAACTTAATGAAGGTCACTTTACTCTTACTATATGTTGTGAAATACCTCCCAAGTTCATGTGGTTGTATAGAATCGAATTTGTCATATGGTGGATAATTTTCATTCTGATGGGATTTCAATTGATTTTGATTTTACCTTTCTGTAAGTGAAGAAATGTGTGGCATTACTTTACCTCTGAACCAAGCTGCTTAAAAGGGGCCTCTTGCTAAGATGTGCTCTGAGTTAGGGTATTTCTATGGCTGTGAATCTTACACTCATCTTGTTAGAATTTAAATATTTTCTTTTTTTATGATATATTTTAAGGAATGTATAGCTAGGTTTAGCCTCCTTACATGGATTTTCCTCACCACTGAAACGTTGAAGATGTCAGTCTTGTGTATTTTAAATTGCTACTATTAAATTTGTTGTATTTTTTCCAACCAGAATTAGAATATTTGTTTGAAAGAAAAATAATAAAATAAAAATCTTTGAATATAGTTCAGTCTGGTGATTTAATTCAAAAGTAATTGGATTGAATAAGTATACGGAAAAAAAACACTTATACATTCTAATAGCCATGTTTTCTTTTGAGATCGTTGCAATTATGTATGCGTTTGCATCCAAAACTTCTTATCTCTGGGTTTCAGATAACTTGAGCATCAAATTAAAAATAAAAACCAAAAAAAAAGGAGTCAGAAATTTTCTCAGCTCCAAGCAGACAAAAAATTAACCTGAGCATTTATGTCCTAATGGCAACAAGTTATAAATTAACCAAAGATAATTGTTTAAGGATATCCTATACAAGAGCCCATCAAGTTGCTGCCTTTTTACGGGGGAAAGCGGCTAAAGTTGACTGAATGAATGGTCTTTGTCCCCCTCATGTGGCATACTATTGAAGTTGTGACGTTCCCAAAACCTCAGCCTCTTAATTAAGGTTATGTAGCCCAGTGGGTCTCAACTGCTGCTATACAAAAATATTTCCTTAATAACAAACTAATAAGAATAATATGTTCAAATAACTACCGTGGCAGATTCTGCCGGCTTTAATGAAAGTTTTCCGAGGTGGAATCATTCTACACCCTCTGGGATTTGAACTCATGTTTTGTGCTTGGTATGCAAAAATGATATCATCGTACGCCAGGTGTAATGGTGTTAAGACTAATATATCTACTGTTACTTGTACTGTCAGCTGCCCCATGTAGGAGTTGCCACAGCAGATCATCCATCCAACGTGTGTGTGTGTGTGTGTGTGTGTGTGTATAGATCTTGGAAAACCTAGGAAAGAGTTTGTCGAATCTAGGAAAAAAGAAATGGATAAGTGGCTCAATTGAAAAAGGAAATGGATAAGTGGCTCAATTGTGTTGTTCCTCCAAGCAGTGGGAAAGAGAAGGGTGACGCCAGATGGTACACAGGATTAGTTATTTTACTAAGGTACGTTTTAAATGATCAATATTAATTTTTATCTTGAGTTGTTTAATCTAGCCTACATGGTGCACTGTTAGTTTATGTAGCCCCAGCCAAGCGGGGAACCAGAGTTCAAATTCTGGTCAGTGCATTTTTTTGTTTGAGTCTCAAATGCAAATCAGTTTGGTTGACAGCGTCTGTGATCAAAGTGAATTGAATGTATTAAGAACATCATTTCTTTTCACAGGATGTTGTTCGTGTGAAATCCACTGAGGTAAATTTTTGATTTCTGGTAATGGGCTACACCATTAAAATTGACATCACATAAATGGATGAAAAGAAAATTGCAACCTTAGTACATCCGTATCAAGAGTAACATGTTCTTTTGGGTTTCATAGATACAAGACTGTCATCCACCACAATTGTTTTTCTTTTGTGGTGAAAAATTAGCAAATATATTAGCAAGTATTCAATTAGGACTAATATTATTATCATTAGGTCAGTATCCAGCCCCACAACATGGGGACTAATCGTGACGCGCAAAAAAGACTTCTCATTATTATCAAAGATATTCACCATCACTTTGGTTGTTCAAGTACAGTCATGTGAAATGCTTTGGCTAGAGACGGTTACAGAAACATATGACAAAGTAAAAAATAAATATATAATAAAAGGTATGTGTGTATACATATACATACATATAAAGCAACAGGTATAACAGTAGAAATCAATCAAGTATAAAAAGCAATAATGGATGCAAATTATTACTTTACTTTATTTAACAAAAAGTGTATTTTTACAATACACATGTATTTCTCAATTGGAAAAAAGAGAAATTAAATAAAAGTGATTAATTAATTAGTTAAGGTGGTATGTCAAATCGAACAAAATGTGACTCGATACTGTAACCAAAAGAGGTTGAGAACCACTGATTGTAGCCAAATGCTTAGTGTTGTGTAGCTAGTGAATTGAGTTGAGAACATCGAGATTACTGGAAGTGGGTTTGGATTTGCACAAGTCACATAAAGACCACACTGATATTAAACAGCACCTGCCACAATAAAGATGTATATTGTGCATTATGAAACAATCACCCATGCCAGAGGGATGTTTGCAACATTTTGCACTTTAATATTTTCTCCAAAACAGACAACTAATTTATTCCACATTTTTACACTATGTAAATAGGAAATAAAACACCTTTGATAGCATAAAGAAAAGATATATGTAGAAAAGTATTAAAAGTTTTTGGATGTCTCATTTTAATGAATGTAGCTGCTTCTGTTACTTTGTTAACTTGAAATGCTTATGAACTACTAACATGAAAACAGTGAGCCCTGGAGAATGTCAGCCTCATGACCACAGCAATAGCTGGTGTGTTCTGTACCTGCAAGACAGTTTAAAGAAAATTGCCCACCTTTATTTGCTTCAACGTGTTGTAGGTTTTTAACATGGGCTGAGAGACAAAATAAACAGGAAAGTGACATCATACAAACAACCACTTGGTATCCTTATATTAACAATCTGCAAGTAAATCAGTGCAAAAACCTCATTTTTTGCCAGATCAAAGTTAAAATGAAATTACCAAATGCTTTCATTTCACCAATATTCTGGAAGACAACCACAGCTCTCCGTCAAAGTTTGAATACGCTACATTATAAAATACACAGCGCATAGATGCATTATGAACATTTGGGTATCATAATTGAGACCAAGCCTATTCTAATGACTCACACAGTACTCCCAATAATGAGATTTCTCATGACATTTATTCAAATAAACAATACAGATTTTTATTTTTGCTAGGATAAAGTAAGTTTGAACACGTAAGCATTTGGGAGAGAATTCCTTAAAGATCTGAAAATGGGGTTAAAGGATGCATTTTAAAGATGGCTGACACTTTGGTGTCATCTTCTGACTTGCACTAACTAATAGCTGTATGTTCATGTCCTCTCGTCAGTCTTGTAAAGACCGCAGTAATGCAGAGACATATGCGAGCATTTACAAGCAGAGAGCTTGACATCCAGAGCGACCACCACACAGAAAAATGTGATACCTAGAGGGGCAGTGGCATTTCACTGTCAATTCTTCAACATGTGTGCGAAAAACACTCGAATGCAAAAGCATGTCAACAGCATTATTAAAAAAAACAATCCTAAAACCCTCTGTACTTTGCTCTATACTTCCCATCTGTTTACTAAGGCTCACGCAAGGCCGTCTGTGTAGCTAGGTTTAAAGCGATGCACAGACTCACTGCAACGTAAAAGATCTTGTCAAATAACCACGGTCATCATCAGCCCCACTCCATTTGGACTTCTCATCTGGAGTGATGCAAAATGCCAGACCCTGTATGACAGTGATTACCAGCAACAGATAGCTGCGCTGTCAGTACATTCCATTACCCTCATTCTATAACCAAGGTGCAAGCTGAGTTTTAAGAGCTACCTCAAGCCACGTTGAGTGGAGAAAAAATAAGAGTGAATGTCACTCAGTTTGGCTCTTGTAAATTAGTAATGTTTTCAAACGTCTCTAAAAACAACTAAGGGAGGGTACAGTAAAAGGGTTAGCGTAGAGGGAGACAGGGCTGGTGCATTCCACTTCACCTGTAATTTTTTTTTCCTCTTGGTTTTCAAAACCGGCTGTGCACTTTCACAGGGTCCTCAATCTCAGTTATTAGCAAGTAAGATAAACCATTTTATTAGAAGTCTATTTTAGACTTAATGGTGATTAGCAATTTACACGCCAATGATGAGACTGAGGATGATGTGGGGGTTTGCCCTAATTGCCAAAGACCTCATAACTCCCACATTATAGTGGAAGGTAGAGACTCACCTTACACAGCAAATATACACCTTTTTGGAATATTGGTAAAGAATAAATATTTCTAAACTTAAAAATTATGCAAACACGTGCCACTCTTGCTCTTTAACTTCCATGCATATGGATCACTTACAAATTGAAAAATACAGACTTGCTTTTTTGATCTTTTATCTTTTTTCGCCTCGAAATGTCTTTGCCCCTTTGCAGTCAGCCAAACAACATTCAGCGATCCAAACATGGATCTCACCACACATAGCAGACATGGCCAGGACAATTAAAGCTGTGCTGAAAACATTTTCACACAAATGAATGGAAAAAAAGTCAAAATCAAAGACAGAATAGTCACAAAAACAAATGAAATAATAATAAAAAAATCCCCAAAAACAAAACTGAAATTAAGATGGTTCAAGAGAGGTGTTACAATACAAGCCGAGAAGATGTACTTGTTTTAGATGGTTTTTCTCTTCCTCAGACTCGACGCTGTTCCTAACAATACTGTAGTACACTTAATCTTTTTTGTCATTCTACCTTTTTATTTAAATAGAATTTACTTTGAAATTTTTGTTAAACAAATCCAGGGAAAATGATGCAAAAGTGGTTGGTTTGCCAAAGTGGAGGTGGCAGAAGGCCCGTGCTGCCCTGTTAAATTACATCAGCGCTCTAGTTTGTCAAGATACTTAAGAGTCCGTTGCATGGGGACATATCCTCAATCCTCGATGTACTCCCACAGGTCCTTCTCATAGCCTTCATGTACATGCTGTAGCAGCACTCTTCGCCTGCTCTCACAGTATCTACAGACATGAGAAAAGTTGGTGTGAAAATTAAGACCACTAAGGCTGAACAACTGTGGGGAGTCAGCAGTGTTTCCTTGACCCACCTGTACTTATCTTGTACTTTCTGTTTAATATCCTGCAGGGAGTCCTGGGAGATGTCTCGCTCCAGGTAGCCAGACAGCACCTCAGTGGCATTTTCCAAGTCCGCCTGGTTGTTCTGATGACATACAAAATAAATTAAAAAATAAAGACAGTACATGCGATTCCATGTAATGCTTAATTAATTACTAGATTCATGGTCAACCACTTATCCAAAGTTGGGTTGCAGATCTGCTGGAGCCAATTCCAGCACTCATTGGGCAGAAGGTGGCGAATGGAACAAAAGAGGAAATCTATGGCATGTATATATAATTGGGGAGGAGCGCGATTCTACAAAGTCATCTTGCAGTTTATTTCTAATAGCCATTATAATTTATCAGTATTGTTAACGTGTTTATTGGAATTACACTATGGTTTCTGAATGGACCCAAGATGCCCTAAGCAAGTTTTGAATTCTCAGTCAGCAGTACATGTATTCCTTTGATCATAGATAGTTAACTGTTGATAGGTTTTTGATTTGTGATGTGAAATTCAGCAAACGGTTATCCAAACTACAATTGTTATTCCATGTTAGGAACTTTTTTCAATAGATATTTATACTTGATTTTGATAGAGGAGTAACTTCAAGCAGCTCATTTTACTATACCTCAAATATAATGGACTGGTTATTCTTCTTGAGGTAGAAGGCAAAGACATAGGTGAACATGAGTGTGGAGCGACACTGGCACAGCACGTCCACAGCCTTCTTCAGAAATTGCACCTCAATCCATGACATGTTGTGCTGCTGCATCTCCTCCATCTTCTGCTTGACCTGAGCATATAGCTTGTGCTCAAAGCGCAGGCTCTGCATGTGGTTCATGTAGCGGTTGCAGTAGAACAGGTACCTCTGCAAGGCTGCCCTAGAACGCTGAGTGGAACAAAAAACTGACATTGATTACAATGGAAAGGACCCTGCTTTGCACTGGATGCTCTCCGGTAAGGCAGCAGTTTCTATGTGTGACAGTTTGTGGTAACTTTTTTAAGATTCAAAAACATTCCCAATCCTGTTCAATCAGACACATAACACATTGTGCACAATATGTTCAGATATTTATTCATTTAAAGAATCTCTTAAACAAACAAATATCTGGACACATGTGTAAGTAATATGACTGTAATTTGGATTTGTCCTTTACACAAGTAATTGACGTTTCTTGAAAGGGAGATTCTGGAGAGAATACAGTCCAACAGTGTAACAAATACCTGGTGAAGTACTAAATTCTGAAATTCTAAATGTCATGGTATCCTTCAAGGTATTCATTGTTACCTCTTGCGCATCTCTGGCTGCCTTGGCATCATCTTCATTGTAGCGATTGCAGTTGTACCTTGAATGAATAAAACCCCAACTCATCAACTCATTTCCCTGGAAACATGGTTTCTTTCGCAACATAAAACTACAGCATGAACAATACTTGATAAGCTTTTTGAACATTCATTCATTCTTTGTCAACACCTTATCCAAAGTCAGGTTGTGGATTTGCTGGAGCCTATCGCAGCGCTCATTGGAGGGAAGGCAGAGAAACATCCTGGACAGCTCGCCATTCTATTCCAGGGTAATGTGATGGATTAAGACGGGTTACCCTTTCTGACACCCCTCAGTTGGTTAAATCCTCAAGCCTCTGGCTTGTTAGTTCCAAAAGGGCGTATTCTACCCCTGAGGTACAGCAGCTTTTTTTTTTACAGAAAAATAACTTAAAGTGACATCTGACATAGATATTGTAGATTTAAAATCTCTTGGCAACTTGTTTTTCTGTGTCTGCAAGAAGACATGTTGTGGACCAATATAAGATATGGGATTTAATGAGATTTTTCATTGCAGACTTTCATCCAGTTTTCCACGTGATATTAAAAGTGAAGTTAGTTATGTTTGCGACCTAAGCTTTAAAATGTTGAGGGAAAATTTCAATCTGATATCTAATTATTTTTAAATCATAAGAACAATGGTGAAAGTTGTCATTCAGACTACAGCTTTCATTGTTAAAGAGAAAAATTGTCATAGCCTTCGTTCATTCATACTGTGTGTTTGAGATAGCATCTAGAAGTTACTATGTACACACAAGACAACTAAGTTTGATGAAGGACTGGTAATGAAAAGACAATATGCAGGTGGGAAGTAATGTGAACCTACTCTGCCAATGTAGAATACTGCATTTAAAAGCTGGCCAACTCGTATTGCTATATGTCATTTGGATATCAATAACTGGCTATACCATCACTTACCAAGCTGAGCCATGAGGTTCCCATGGACCCAGACAGACCCAACAGAATTCAGCTTTGCAGTTCTGGTTCCGACAAACCATGTGATTGCAGCCGCCATCTTTCTCAATGGTCACATGGCATTTTGGACACTCCTGTAGGATTGATGAGCAGAGTGACAGTAAGTCACAGATTTAAAATAACTTCCATTCTTAGTGGTAGGTATTCAATCAGAAAATATACATTTATATTTTTCCTTCTCTCAAATGAAAAAATTTAAGTAGTCACCATACTGGGGATTAACAAGCTAATTTGATATACAACATAACAACTTAATCATGTTTAATGGCTTGGTCCAATGCTGAGAGTTTAGGAGTGGGAAATGTTAGGTCATACTAATAAACATGTCCTCAATATTTAGGAGAGTGCCAGCCAAACCTTTAAGGCGATTTATAATTTAGCTCAAACTATAAGCATGCAAACACATTGGAAATTCAATCTGTTTTTTGTTTTTTTGTTTTATTACCACGTGCTCAGCAAATCCACCGACTACTTTTTCAGGACAGTAAAGAAATGCTGTACTTTTTTCAGGTCGTAGACGGAATTGAAACTAGACTCATATTCAAACTGACCTTATGCACTTATACGTCGCCTTGGATAAGATCATCTGCTAAATGCCCGTAATGTAATGTAAACTAATGAAAAAAAGTTAACATTAGCGACTAGTGGAAATGCATTTAGGACGAAACATGGCTGCTCTTCTGATACAGGCTGGTAGAGAAAAGGTTTCTGATGAGCCAGACAGATGGATTACAATGATACATACCTTGGTATTTGCTGCAATCCAGTTTGAGGTTTCACTGTCATCATCACATTTCTTAATCCACTTCCTTAGCCACTACAAAACAAATACAAGGGTGGAAAAAAAAAATTAAAATTTAGTTTTTATACAAACACAAATAAATAACAATTTGATCCATCTTTAATAGTGTGAGAACATTTAATTGTGTAAAGTGTCTCAGGTTTACAAAGTAGCTCATAGGCATGCTTTTTTCCTGCCAGGTGTCCTCTGCAATAACAAGGCAAGTCTCATGAGAGTCCTCCAACAAATGAGTGGGAGGTTGGCAGTCTGCTCTCTTGCTCTTTATTCAGACAAAGCGAATGGTGTCTAAACAGGGGCATTTAATTTAGATAAATTCTGGAAGAAAAACTTTATTAGCTTTCACAAAAGGGAAGTGAGGCTGCATTGACACTTTATATGCCGTTATTCACATGATTGGCCATGCATAGAACTATAAATGCATGCCTCATTTACATACCTTGCACTTGACAGGATCATGCCAATTCTCTCCACAGTTGAAGCTGCAACAGAGAAAATGAAAATCCTTTGAATCGTCATATAATATTCAACTTATATGAACAATGCTTCCATATTATAGTTGACCATTGCTTTGGAGCAGGACAAGAATGCTGATGTACAATTAATTTCAAAACTCTTTGATTCCTCAAGCTTCCAATAAAACAAACCATAGCTAAAGATGAACCTGACCAAGCTATCACAATATAAAAAAGATTTACATTGTAAATGTGAAGATGACTCCTGGTAATCCATGTTAATACTTCACAATGATCTAGTTGCGGGGATTAGTCATGACCTCCCAACAGGAAGACAGAATCCTGGAGGAGCCTACTGCAGCAGTAACCCATGGAGGGATTGGTGGGTGGCACATACTTGGCATTTCAGCTGAGGCCTGGCTCACATGCCAGCTCTTCTGTTTTCTGAAGCATTGCTAAGGGATAATACTACTCCTGAGTAAAAAGCCATCATCTGTAGTCTGACATAGCCAAAGCCAGTTAAGGTTGATTAAGGGTTCTCTTACCAGAACTGACGGCCACACTTGCACCTCACAGGCTTGGCATCTGGGTACTGCACTTTGACAACATGATGGCAATCTGGAGCAGGGCACCACTTTAACAGTCGATTGCACTAAAGAAGAGAAAAGAGGCATATAACAATATTGAAAGTAGGTTTATAGAGGTAGCTCAGTAATCCAAGTGTTTTTCCATGTAGCCTACTAAAACTAAAGAAACTAAAATATAATTTAATAGACAGACATAAAAGAAAACCAAGCTTACCTCTACAAAACTATTAGTAATTAAATGCTGGTACTTCAACTTCACTTTTGAATCTGTTATGAGTCGCCTGGAGAGAAAGACAAAACAAACCTTTACTAGACTCCATGAAATTAAACGAGTGGATATGACCTCACTCTTTCCATTGTATATTCAAAAGATAGTGTCAAAGTAGTACAACAACCATTTGAGGACCTAACATTTCTACTGACTATTGCTTACGGTGCCATTTGTTCTAAGTGTTGGAAGTGTATAGGGTAAGACCAATAGTTTTGATACAATGTCGTATTTTAATATTCCAAAATATTTGATAATTATGTAGAAGTGGCAAATACAGTTCAATTTTCTATTGGCACATTGTTTGAGGTTTCATTTTAGTTGTGGCTTAAAATAGTTATGCAAATCAAATTTTCCTCCAAGATAAATTCATCTAGCTAGAAAATAGTAATTAGTAAACTGATTAGTAAACTATGAAGTGATACAAATGCACTAAGAACAACTTAATGCAAATCTCAGCTCTTGATCAGATGATGAATACATAGGAATTAATTTCCTCGTGTGGCATCTTGATCAATCACTATTATTTGTTTAGTGGTAGTCAGGAGTAAATGTAAATGGACTTGTTCTTTTATAGAGCTTTTCTAGTCTGATGACCACTCAAAGCGCTCTGCAATGCAAGCATTACATTTAACAGGCTTTGTTTAGTTTTTCACATAATCACATACACCTTGAAATACATTTTCAACAGGTTAGGTCACTTGTAACATCAGAATGTAGGGTAAGACAATTACTGTGAGCCTAAGAGCCAAGTCAAGAGATTAGCACCTATGCCTTCAATGCAGAGGTAAAATCCATTCAGTATAGGCTGAGAAACAAATATTGTGTAAAATAGTTTTGAAAAATCCTTGATAAAAAAATCCTCCAGAATAATTCTTAATATTTTTTGTGATTTGTGAAATGTGAGATGAAAAGTGTTAATTCCAGAAGCCCTTTTTTTCAGTTGCCTTTTTTTTTCCAAACTGTTAACCTACAGATACTCACATGACTGTGTTGTCATCAACCAAAATATCACAACTATGAGCAGGACAAGAAATAGTCTGAAAGAAAGCCCAGAAAATAATAGATTATCATCAGCTATTAAAAGACAAAAAAAGAACTGGTAAAAGGATGCTAAAGCAATGCTTTCTGAAATAAATACCTGTCCCATTCCTTCTTCTATGATTTTGGTAGTCAGGTAATCTCCCCAACACTGCATACAGAATTTGTGTCCGCACTCCAAGCCTGTGAAGTACTGTGAAGAGAAGAAACATTCTTCTTTACTTTAATCAAGACACCAAACCAAGCATAGAAGGCATTAGTAACCAAGCAAATGGATACTTATTGTTTTGGTAAAAGGTAAGTAAGTCAAAGTGAAAAATAAATTCTGACTGAAACATGGTTAACATACAACAAGACAAACTTTACAAAATGAGACAAAAATAAAAATTCCAACAAAAGTTAAGATGTTCAAGTACTGACTGGTTTAGTCCTTTACTGCTTCATGACATTATGGATACAACTAAATCACAAACTGGCAATATGAAACGATCAGATCATTATCATCTGCATTTATCATCTCAAGACTAATAGTGATAAACAATATGCCCTCAAAAACAATCAGTATATAGGTTTCAATTCAAAACAGACACCAACACAAAAGTTTTTGTACAACTTAATTGCCTTCCATCTGGTTTGAGAAGGGCCAACTGAAATCCACTGTCATTATGTTTGACATGAAAACCTACATATTCCTGTATCTCTAGGATATGTAGCCAAGTCCAAGACCATGTAAAAGGCTTAAAAGTTATAAATACCCACTGTTCAAATGCTCCACAAATTTGTAACATGCTCAACTAAGTCATTCATGAAGTTTGCTAGCTTATTGTGACGGTGATATAAAGTCAGAATAGGAGAAAAAGATTTCAAATGATGGAAGCAAATATTTGCTTTGCTTCATGAGGAACCATATTTATTTGATAATGATCAAAAAGCAATAAGACAAACCCAGGACCTTCTCGCTGTGAAACAACAGTGCTAACTGGTGTGGCCACTGCCTATAAAATTTCATTATAAATCCTCACGAAAGTTATACGTGGTCCCTGAGGTTACCACTGCAGAGGCCGTTAGAAAACTACACTAAATTAACTATGATAAAACAAAGGGCAGTTTCGATTCCGGCTAAGCCTTAATTGGTCATGAAACACTCTTTTGTTTACTATGCAATAACAACAATCAAACTTATTAGTGATGGCAGATCTGATGGCCCAAACAATGTACACAATAATACTGTGCCCTTTCAAAATGTCTAACAAGCTTAAAATGCAGTTCTGGGGTGAAGTAAGCCTTCATCGACTATTGTGAGAACTGACTTTATGGTCACCCACAATTATTAAGCTACATCACAAAAAGCTTAGATCTAAGCTGAAAAACATGCATCTGCAGATATTTTCCAATAGTTCTCTTTCCTGAGGGACCGATCAGTTTCAGATTGTCGGCAACAAGTCCTATAAAGTGACTGCAAGAATATTAAGGACACTTAGTAGCACACACAAATTCTCCCACTTCAGCCAAGCATCTTCCCCGCTGAGTTGTTAAGATTTGTCAGTAACATGCATGCTGCAAGTTATTCCTGATTTGGTCCTTCATTAACAGTTTGTACAAATGCCTAAAGCCTGGAATTAAAGCTAAATAAAAAAGCCGATTTCTCAGAAAATATTTCTGCCCAGAATGTGCAGCAGCCATCATCTAACTTAATGAACTTACAGAGTTGGGGTAATTTAGATAGCAGATCTGACATGGCATGTCCTGTGCCGATGATCGTGTATTGATTGGAGGACGGGTTCGAGATTTCTTGCTTGGATTGATGACATGACACTCAGAGAAAAGCTTGTCCAGGTTACCATCAAAATACCTGTGTTAGTTGAAAAAAGTATCTAAAATCAGTACATGAGTAAAGTCAAGGTACAAGCAAACCAAAGCATATATCTGTTAGCAAAAAATATACAAAGAATGTCAAATGGTGAATGAAGAATGCCAAAATACATACCTTTCCATAAGCTTCTCTTTGTCCCAATTGAAGTGACTCAAAAGAATGCGTGTAATTGTTGCAGGATTCTAGAAGCAAGAAAACTCAAGTTTACATTAAAAATGTATAATCAATCCATCAGAGGTACATCTTGACTAGAGTAAAGCTGATGACATGGAAACACCACACCAAAGCAAAACTGAGCTCCCAGTTAATTTCCACAGCAACATGACTGGTAGTTAAAACGATCCTTGTTCTACATGAAAGTATTTTCCTTTGTACAACAGGAAGGAAATTAAAGACAAGAAAAAAATGACCAAACTGTTCTGCTTGTGTATAATCAGTACCAATTCATAATGTATTCGATTGAAGCAAAAACAAAAATGCTTCTCACTGTTAACTCAATTCACAAAGAAATCAGTGTTCTTCTCAGTCTTTCCTACAGTACCTACACATACCGGAATGCATTGCGCTATAGCCTATGTCTACTAGTTCATAAATCCTCTGTGCTAGTGTTGTGGGATGTCATTTCCACCATTAGAAACAGAGCTTTGCCAGGATGTGTTTTTTAAGCAGCATTTTTAGGGTGTTAGAAACTACGCTAGGCTGTTACTTTTAGGCTGCTAAGAGACATATCGCTTCATCAGTTCGGGGGAGGCGGGGGACTTTCACTGCTGCCTCAAGAGTTGCAGAAACTCGAGAACTGGTGTTTTCCATCCTTGTCATAGATAGAGAACGGTTTTAAATTGGTGAGTTTTCCCTTTAAGGGGTCTTTTATTTTGTGTATTAAACCCAGTTCCTGAGTAACAGTAACATAAATTAAGACTACATTTTTTTAGCCTACTCTAATACTGTGAAAATGTCTGTTCAAGAATAAAATCATTAGGATGGAGCTTGACCACTACACATCCCAATCACCATCTCTCACTCAATGTGGGAGGCTAAAAGGCCTTCAACTGTTATACTATATTTTTCTTGTTTGGGATGCTCAAACAAAATAAAATCTGACTGATATCATTAAGGTTTGTTTACGCTTGTGCTGTGAAGTTTAAGGACATAAACTACAATCCAAGCGGTCAGCAAAGATCCAAATTATGTTAACAGCACTACAATGAGAATTGATTCATCTAAAACGTATTTGTGCATAGTAAACCTGAACATGGTAAAATTGATAAGGAGTAAGCCATGGTTATGATAAATTGTCCCTGAAAGAGTCACGGGAGACAGAGGTGTATGCATCACTAAAATAAGCAAAGATGAATTAGGAAATATTAAGTGCATCATACTTGACAAAGTTTGGTGATGTATGGAATGGCTTCAAACAGGCAAACTCAAGTTTCAAAGATATAGCTTAAAAATGGTTGTCAAATTAGCTTGCTATGGGTTTAAATAAAACTTGCACCTCTTGAAAGAGTCTGTTTCATGTCTGTATGTGGACATAATTCAGTTTCAGTGGAGCCGTTTTATATTCAGAATCATGTTTTTCCAGGAAATTATAAAGTAGTGACTTCCTTAAGCTCCCTTTGGATTTTTATGTCTTTGAATTTGAATGTTTGAAATGAAGACATTTGATTTGAGTTTAGTTTTAATATGGAAACATCACATAGCATATAAAAACAGGTCCATACATATAACCGAACAATACATAATTAGGATATGATGCAGCAATTTGATAATAGTATTAATTAAATTCATTAAACATGGTAACTATTCTATCAATTTTGCACTTTTTCTATTCACAAAAATGTCTATAATATCCAAGAGCTTGTTTAAGTTTTCTGAACAGTATCTTTGGTTTAAAATACCAAATTTCATAATTTTATGGACATTTTTTAATTCACTCATTTCCCCACAAAAAACCCTTTAAAAAGATTTTATTTCATTGCATTTTTTGCCTTTATTTGATAGGATAGTTTAGAGACAGAAAAAGCAGGGGAGAGAGAGAGAGGGAATCACATGCAGCACAGGGCCCAGGTCGGATTTGAACTCCAGCCACTGCAGTAAGGGCTCATTGTTATGTAGTACGCATTCTACCAGGTGAGCCATCAAAGCACCCCACTCATCTCAAAATGAACAAGACATCCATCAAAGTCTATTTCAGAGGCTTGAAGAAATTTTCACAAACCAATTCTGATATACTTCTATAACCTAAAGAAACTTACTGACATATAATGAATGTCTACTCGTGCACTCCGTTATGTCCATCTACCTCAGACATGTACACATGTAACCTGCTAAAATGAATTTAATCTGATATGTTCTCTGTACCATTGCACTTTGCTTCTTATTTTACCTGTATAGAGTCAGTCCTTGCATATATAGCTGGATTACTGTGTTATTCTGTTAGGAAAACAGTGAGACACAAAACCAGAGTCGAATTCCATATTTGTCAAAACTTACATCTATCCATCCTTTGTCAATCACTAGTCTGAATTCAGGTCGCATCGTCATGCTGGAGTGCTCATTGGGTGAGAGGTGAGTAAACACCCTGGACGGGTCACCATTCCATTGCAGGGCTTGAGCAATTAGGGGTACAGTATCTTGCTCAAGGACACTTCGACACACTTTCTGCTGTGGCCAAGGATCGAATCATCAATAATCCAATGACTAGAAGATCAACTTACTTTGTAAGCTATGCCATCCCTGATGTGCTGATGTCATCCTTCTAAACTTGTCACTTAGCCCTCAAATCCAATATATATAGTACTACATACTTGTGTATAGTTACGTATTGTTGCACAGTTGTACCTCTTCTGGCTATATGGGGTACCGGTATTTTTTTTCTCCTCCTATGTTCTGACTTACATTAAGAAGGGAAACTTTTAAATAGTTTTGATAGCATATAATTTCTTAGTATACTTCATATTACAGAGGGCAGCATGGCTGAGACGGTAGAGTGGTCGTCTTACAATTGGAGGGTTGCAGCCTGGCGCCTGCAGAGAAGCGTGTCAAAGTGTCTTTGAGCAAGATACTGTTTCCCTCATTGCTCAGTCCAGTGATGGACTGGCAACCCTTCACAGGTGTACCCCTGCCTTTCACCCAAGGAGAACTGAGATAGGCTCCAGTTCCCCCCGCAACCTGAGTTCGGATAAGCGGCTGACAATGGATGGATGGACTTTATATTTAATGTTGTTTTCATAGAAAATAAAATTATTCCTTTTTTTAAATTCATGAATCCACTTGAAGCCGAGGTATCAAAGTACACTGTAGGTGTAATCTATTTTAGTCTTTCAAACTGGCGTAAATGGAAAGCGGATTTATTTGGTCATATTCTTACAAGGAAGTTTGTCCTCTGCAGTTAAACCATCCTATTGTATAGGAGCAGTGGGCAACTGAAGTATGCAGGGAGCAGTTCAAGGCTTAGTGACTTGCTCAAGGACACTCCAACATACTTTCAGAAGGACCCTGTGATCAAACCACCAATCTGCTGATTACTAGACAACCCACTGTAACTCCTGAGCTATGCTGCCCCTAAAATGACCAAATTAATCACTGTTAAAGTTTCTATGGTGTCATTGGGCAAAAATTCTATAACATTTCAGTATAATGTAATTCAAATGGTCTGCGAATAAACTAGACTTCTGCACCTCTTATTGTCTCTTTTTAAAAAAATCTTCAAAAACTCGAATTTAATAAAATATCCAGCCCGGATAGAGCTTAACCAATCACAGGTCATTTCAGACAGAGGATGTTCCCATTGGCTGTTCTACAAATGCAGATGTATTTGCGTGATCAAATTATGTTCGCCCTGCCCCATTGATCGCTAGTTGTTGCAAGTATAAAAGTTGACAAGACTAACTCAAAATGGCTGCTTCACAGGAACAAAATTGTTGTAACCAACAGATTTAAAAAAGCTCTTTTTACATTATAAAAAAATCAGTTACAATACACATTTCACAATTCTCGCTTTGACATTTCCTTGTTGTATACAAGTGTAAAGGGCTGATAAGCTATGCAGAGGTCATTTAGTGGGAGGGACTTGAGTGATAGAAACAAGAGAGAGAAGTGGAAGGATTTGCAATGGAATGTTCAATGATAAATACTCGTTTTTAAAAGGTTGAATTACATCCTCAAAGACTTACAAGCAAACTATATTTTGTGATGTCATTTTCAAGATTACTGTGTTGTCATTCTATCTGAAGTACTTGTGAGAGCCATGATACGAGTCAAATTGGCCAAAAAACTGATTTTGATTCATTGCTGGTGTATTTAATCTACTTGGTCTTTTTGTGGTTACTACCAGACAATAATGCCTTTTTTAAATTTTATTGACAAGACGCCTTCCAAGTAAGCTGTTAAATCTTTATTTTATTGTTCAAATCATAATTCCAAAACATGCAATACCCTTTTAGTCATACCTGAAACAGCACAGAACACATCTTAAGTTAAATATCTAGAGTGAGGTAAATATATAGACTTATGGATATAGCTATAAGATTTAAGAGCTTAATTTGTACACAGTATACAATACATTTTCTAAAACAATCCACGTACAAGTGCTTTTCATTTAACAGACCACTCATGTCTGATTAAGCAACAACTGATAAATAGGTAATGCGGTTTAATTTTAAGCCAAATATTGATGTTGCAACCAAAGGGGTTGTTCTAATTTTAAGAGCAATATATAACAAATAAGTCATCTGTTCTTTTGTCAGGCCACATGAACAGCATAGACTGGTTGTGTATAATCAATTACTTAAAACTTCGAACCTCTTATATATGAATAATGAATTAATTTGTGCCACTGCTTTGTACATTTAAAGTGAACATTCACTAATAGTGCACATTGGATAGCTGAAAATTAGAGAAATACATCGTGCATTCTTAAGGGGCAAAAAGATTAGCAAATGTCTGGCTACATGGCTAATATTCCAAACTGAATAAAAATCCCATTTAACTGTGTTCGTAAAAACGACTTTATCTTGATGTACTCTCTTGGGGAATTTGGGGCCTGCTGTTTGTTTAATTCAAGCGGTATCTTTGCAACTTGACCCTTAAATCGCATTTGGCAAAAAAGGGTATATGTCATGTGCAGCCAAAGGATTTTTTTTGCATATTTGACACAGCTCTGTGTCTTTAGACATGTTCAAAATCCAGAGGTATGATTAATCACCACTTCATGCAGCACTCATCAGTGATATACCAAAAGATTCTTAGTCATCTCACCCAGTACTGTGCTCTACATCATCCATGTGAACAATGCCCCAGTGTTTTGACAATTAAGTCACTGATTGTCTATCGCTTTAGAGAAACACACCCCCTTGAAAGCTAGAATATAGAACACTAAAGTGTGTCCAATTATTCTACATTTGAAACCTCAATGTTGTTTACTCGGAATACTTTCCACTAGATATTTGGTGGATTAATACTTATATTAGGCAAAACCTGAAAAGTGCGAGGATGAGTTGTCTTTTAGAAGCGCCTTTTGCCACCATCTAATATCTTGATAAAGAGGACATGTAACTGCTCAACTTCTTAATAGGTTTCTTACAGGAGCTAAATCAGAAGACAAAAAATAATTAATAGGATACTAAGCAACGCTTCAGTTTCGATATAACTAGCTTAGTGACAGGGCCTAAATGAGGTCAGACCAAGCCAACTTTCCATTTCATTGTGGTCCGCACAAGTACAGGGAGTGTTGAGGAATATATTTAGGCCAGGGTTGAGGCCAAGAAAGGTTCCTCCGTTTGTACCTTTAACTTTGGTCTGGATTCAGATTTTGACATCGTTATATTTATATCCAGAAATGTATAATTCATCATTAGCTAGCTCCCATCGTTAGCTCAGCTAGCATGAAATTCAGCCAGATACATAGCCAAACATATCTTCCAGTGTTTAACTAGCACCATGTAAAAAATCACATTAAAATGCACCACTATAATCCATAACCTTAAATGGCTGACAACTGTTTTTTTCGAAAGGAGATTGTGTTTTTTTAATTTGAATCGCAGTATAAAAGGTGATCGTTAGCAAGCTATCCAACCTAGCAAGCTACCGTCAACGTAAAATGGATTAGCAAACGTCGCTGACCAACTTCTCAAAGGGGATATGACTATTTCCTGGAACATTATCTTTTACAGACGTGATATTGTCCAGCAAATTAGATGAAAAAACTTTAATCTATTTATGATTCTGTATCCTTGTAGCTACAATAAGTGAAATAAAATCAGTTCTAGATAGTTCAGAGTTAAGACGAGTTATTTTTCAAGGGGGTCAATCGTGAAACTGCTAACTCTCAGCAAGTAAAATACTCCTGCGCGGCTAAGCTAATGGCCCGTTAACGGTTCACATAAGATCAGACCCCGGTCTTTCCTGGTTATGGCATACCAAAATACCTACCTGGATGACCTCGTTGACCTCCCTGATACACTCTACCATATGCTGAAGAATCTGCTCGGCAGTCAAAACTTCGAAACGGTAGTCCTCCTCTTCTTGGCCGGGACCATGGCCGCTTCCACCAGTTTCGCCGCAGTCGTCTCGTTCACCACCAGCGACCACGGGATCAACCAACTCTACCTCGCCGAGCTCCAGGGTGTCGTCCTCGGCTTCCTCTTCGACACTGTCTTCGCTGCATTCCTCCTCTTCGTCGTCGAATTCATAGTTATAACCCTCGTCTGAGTCCATTCCTAGGGTGATTATCAACTTGACAAGCACGCCTAACAACCTGAACCGTGTGAAAGGTTATTGTTTTTCAAGCAATAGAACGCCGAAGTTAAACGAGCCTTTTATTTTCAGCTGCAGCGAAAATAACAACAAAACGTCGCCGCTGCTAAGCCAACAAAGAGACACCGCGTCACGAACTGACGAGGGCCTTACGTCAAACTAGCTTCAGAAAAAAACTGTCAAAATAATGTACCATTTCAAATGTGTTTTTGTATCGTTTCTCCGAAATTACCATGAAATAAACCGAATTTTATAAGGTATAGGCTAATTTGATTAACTAAATTAAAATCGTGTCGATCGGCTAATATTTGTAACAATGGTCACTTACAAAATGCTGACAAAGCTAACTCTAAAAAACTGTTAGAAATTAAAGATGCCAACAAAAAACTATTTAGATTAACATCAAAATTAATTGCTGATAACGTACCAATCAACAAAAAATAATCAAAGTAACTCAAGAGGTGTTGACCTATTTTCTAATTTGAACTAACCTATTTTTCTATTCAAAAGAGGCCACGGTAATTTAGTGGTACAGCGTCCGCTTCGGGGAAATTGACGGGCTAGAGGCTGCGGGTTCGAACCTACTTGCGAGGCATTAGGAAAAGCATCTGGCATTAATCCCCCAAACTTTTTCTAATTCCGTATCCATCTCACAGCGTGTTGGCTAATCGTTATACGTAAAACGGACCCCTCTCAATTTTTTCATACACACTGAGGATCCATTTCAGTCTTATAAACAGCAGGCATAAAAAACTTTCCTTTTCTAACGACCCAAAATATAACCACACCTTGGCCCTATTTGGTCACGTGACACGATGTTGCGCAATAACCAGTTGGGACGCAAACCTGGGTGAATCGGATGTTTGTACACTGAAGGACAACAAAATAGGACTCTCAAGAAAAGCCAAATCGGTCTCCACCATGAAACGCCTCTACGTTATAACATTTTGCTGTCTATTTTTAATTCTGTATCAGGTAGGCCATCACACAGCCGAAGGAGTATGGCCTTTGCCACAGACTTTGACTACTTCAGAGGAAAGATATCCATTGAAACCTTCGGAGTTCAACTTTCACCATCAAGGGGAATGCTATGTCCTGGATGAGGCATTCAAACGATATTTTTCCCTCATCTTCCCCGAGTACAGCTCAGGTAGAGGTATGTCATGGTTCGTTTTGCACGAATGTAAGAGCTTTGAGAGCCCGACGACGCTGTGGTACGATATGTAACTCCGCTGCGTTGTAGCCCGACGAGATTGTAGATCCTGTTTGTTTTGCCTTCTTTGTCAGCTGGTATGCATTCAATGCTAACATGGCTGCCGTGTTTTGTTTCGCACGGTGCGTTTGTCATTTTGGCCTTTTTAAGTAGCTCAATAGGTTTTGTAAAGACAGTGGTCAGTGATCAGTCACCCCATGTCGAGAGTACGCTATAAACAAGAGGGGCACGATTGGAAATCACGAGGGTGGTTACTTATGCATTGTCAATAAGGAATGTTGGGACTGATTGACTTTCCTGCAACAGTTTATTGCCCTTTTATTGTTTTTACCAGCAAATAAAACCGTTCACAGTTTGAACGAGGAGACATCGTTTTCCTTGGTGGTGAATTTGGATCAAGTTGACTGCGGGAGCTACCCAAGAGAAGACTCCTCTGAAAGATGTAAGTATTCACAGCCTAAACCTTCTCTTATTTGAGCCGCTGGAATGATGCTTTGCATCACAGCATGCCTTTGACGTCATCTCAGCATCCCCCATCTCAGCCACATCGCCCATAGTCTTGTCTAATTCAGGATGCAAGAACTTTATTCTCTTCGTGCAAGCACACTAAACTTGCAATGTGTCAGACTCAAATTGTGTATACAGAGGTTCAATAAGAAATACAACACATCAGGGATGAAAAAGAACAGAGTCTGAACAATAAATGCAAAATATAGCCAATATAAAGTGCAGTTAACAATATAACACAATAAACCTTTGACGTGCATAAACACCATCAGCAAAAAATGCTGTAAGAGAAATGAAGGAAAGATGAAGTGGCTTAAAGTGACCCTTGAGTAATTATTGTAAATTTTAACCAATGGCAGCATACTAAGGAGATCTCTGATTTCATCAGCCCCAGAGTTTTTGGAAATAATCTGTTTTTTTAGTCTATTTGGTCATGTCTAGATTGACCTGAAGCACCTGATTGGAGGAGCTGTAAAATATGGTGTCAAGGGTGTATGATGTCTAATTATCTTCCGTTCATGTTCTAGACAAGCTGAGTGTGTCTGCAAGGCAAGCAGCTCTGGATGCAGAGACGGTGTGGGGTGCACTCCGAGGTACTGATCTTTGAATTGATATCAAACACACTCCAGAAATACACAATGATGCAAAGCAGTGCTTTATTTCATATTTGAAAACTTCATGAATGAATTCATGTTTTTCGTGTGCTCAAGTTAAAATGTCTTGTGTTATATCACCTGCATGTCCCTGTCTCATTAACTGCAGGTTTAGAAACATTCAGTCAGCTAGTGTATCAAGATGATTTTGGCACAGTAAGTCATTTTCTTTTTCATGCAATTAAACAAGTTTTCCAACTGAACAAGCTTATAAAATCTTTGGTGTATAAAAATGTCTGATGTAGCGTTTGATAGTAGATAGGCCCATTTTACACATCACGATCACTTTCACAATCAACATCTTGGGGGTTGACATAGATGGAGCTTGGGGGATTAAGCCTGGATGCCCTTCCTAATGCCCAATGGTGGATTCGAACCCACTGCCTCTGGCTTGTCAGTTCCCGGCGTAAATTGCTAACCCCAATTTTGGTAGCTTAAAACACAAACTCTATATTTTAGAGGGGGGGGGGTTCACTTTAGAGAAAGTTGATATTGCAAGGGGAAGGAAAGCTTAGAGTTCTGGGCTGAAATCTGATACCTCTGCGACCCAACACCAGATAAGCGGTTGATGATGGATGGGTGGGTATTTCACCTTGCTGTTTTTTCTCTTTAGTTTTTTGTCAACAAAACAGAAATAGAGGACTTCCCTCGGTTCCAATTCAGAGGAATTTTACTGGACACCTCTCGTCACTATTTACCTTTGCACACAATTCTGAAGACGCTGGTAACGACTACATAGCACACACTTAACCTTAATCCTCTGCTGCCCCTAGTTCACCCATCATGACTGTTCTTAACCTGGGTTCTGTTTCTTGTCAGGATGCAATGTCTTACAATAAATTCAACGTATTTCACTGGCACATTGTAGATGACCCCTCATTCCCATACCAGAGCCGTACTTTTCCAGATATTAGCAGAAAGGTGAGATAAGGGTGTGGGCACAGCAAATCGCCAAACACACAAGATACATCAAGGTTTACTTGCACAATTGTTTCTGGCCAAAGTATGTTATGTATCATGTAATCCTACCTTAACATAATTTCCCACATGATTGATGCTTCATATATGAGGCTATATGAAGTAGGAAGGTGTTTATAATGACTATCCATTTACAATTGGCCGTATCTGAAATAGTGTTTCATACTGTATGAAAATGCTGGAAAACTGCCTCCTCCACTAACAAAAGCTTTCGGCTCTGATTCAGGGGGCTTTTCACCCGATGACTCACATCTACACACAGTCAGATGTGAAAAGAGTGATTTCACATGCAAGGCTACGGGGAATTAGAGTCATCCCTGAGTTTGATTCACCTGGCCATACACAATCATGGGGAAAAGGTAAAGGACAACATGAAACTCATACAGATGTAATCAATTTTGGTACCCTTACAGCTCATTGAACTAATGCTTAATTCCTCTTGAAAACTGGTGAAAATAGGATCTATTTTTTCATGAATACTAAAATGCATTTGGTATTCCATAGAATAAATAAGCTGTGAAAAGAGATGAATTATTGCTTATTCTACTAAAATATTCAAAATAAGGCCTGAAAACATTTTAGAAACCCGTTAGAAAATATAATAAATAATTGGATCAGAGTGATATTTCAAACTAATTAGTTTCTTCGATTAGTATCAGACATATCAGTTCAGTATCATGTGCGTCACACTGAACACCGACAGGAGAAAGAAAAAGAGTTATTTGTCTGAGGAGATCAGAAAGAAAATAATAGACACATATGGTAAAGGTGATGGCTCTCCATTTCCAAGCAGCTTGACATTCCTATCGCAACAATTGTAAATTTGAAAATATTATTAGGATGTTTAAGGTCCATGGAAGTGTAGGCAACTTCCCTGGGCATGGCTGCAAGAGGAAAACTGACCTTAGATTGAACAGAAGGATAATGTAAATGGTAGAAGAAGAACTAAGGATAACTAGAAAAGGGATACAAGCTGAACTCCCAAGTGAAGGTATGTCAGTTTCTGATCACACCATCTGTCACTCTTTGAGTGAAAGTGAGCTCCATGGAAGAATAACCAAGCCAACTACACTTTGAAAGAAGTGCATAAAAAAGCCAGACTGGAATTTGCTAAAATTCACGTTGACAAACCACAATTTTTTTTAGGAGAATTTCCTTTGAGCTGGAGGTTTTCGGCACATCACATCAGCTCTATGTTCATAGTGGAACATAGATGAGGTTGTGTTATATTTTGGGGCTGATTTGTTGCACTTGGCACAAGGTGCCTTCAATTTTTGCAAAGCACAGAACATCTCAAGACTATTGAGGCATTCTGGAGAGAAATGTACTGCCGAGTGTTAGAAAGCTCTGTCTCAGTCTCAGATCATGTGTCCTCCAACAGGATGATGGTCTAAAACACAGCCAAAACTATCTAAGAAAGGACAAGAGCAAAACATTGGGTTATTCTGAGGTGGCCTTCTATGAGTGCTGATCTGAATCCTATCCAACATCTATGGAAAGAGCTGAAACGTTGAGTCAGGGGAAAGAGCTGAAACTTTGAGTTTGGAGAAAGAACCTACCAAACCGGAGACAGCTGCAACAGGTTTGTTCAGGAAGAGTGGGTCAAAATACCCGATTAACAGCGTAAGGAGTTACATTGAGATCTACAGAAAATGTTTGATAGCAGTGATTACCTCAAAAGGTTCTGCAACAAAATATTAGGTTAAGGGTCTCATCATCTATTCCCATGCCATTTTCATTTGTTTTATTGTTTTAGTATTACCTTAAAAAAATCTCAAAAGTAAACTCATTTCAATGAAATATGGAATAAACGATAGGATGGCGATTATTTTTTCAGTTTAGAATTGCTTGAGAGAAAATTGTGCTGTCTTCATTTTTTGTGGAGATGGTACCAACAATAATGACTTTGTCTCTTTTCACAGCTTCTTTGCTTTGTTCTATGAAATATTAAAGCCATACAAGTATACCATATTTGCGTGTAGTTTTGTATGTGTTGTTACTTAATTGTCGTGAGCTCAGTGAAGCTTTAAGTTGTCGTTACACTTAAAGAGTACCGTGTATTTATTGGGATTTTTCTTGATTTCACCTGCCAGGGAACTTGCGGTTATGACTTCGCTTTAAGCTATGTACTGGTGTGGCACATCATATGAGGACATTCATGTAAAAAGATGCACATGGTCACTTTGAAAGTAAATTAATACATGAAAAAGTAGCTCTCGGGAAGAATGAAGCATTATTTCAATGAGCTCTTAAGTATAAGTATATTAGGAAAAAATGTGCGTATTCAAATGGATGTTGTTATTGGTCTGTAGATAAACATGGCATTATTCTTGTTTGCACACAACAAGTTTATGTAGATACCACAAATTATAGCTGCTAACAGACATGTACTGAATCCTATATATGACCTCTATCAAATGATCGAGGTCACATTTTTTCTGATAGAGGGAAGTTTTTTCTTTCTACCCAACACTACACTAACAGATTTTACTGGTTAGCATCCTTTCAATCAGATGGGGGGGGGTTATTATTGATTATTGAAATCGGCTGGCGTAGAGACGTTAGATGGAATCAGTGATTTATTGTATCCGCTTCACGACAGTCCCTGTTATCATCCCAATTCTCTACAACCGTCTGTCTACACACTAGGGCAGTCCGACTTGTTGACTCCTTGCTATAAAGGCAGCACTCCATCAGGTACTTTTGGTCCTGTAAACCCAGCGTCAGCCTCCAGCTACCAGTTCATGACACAACTCTTTAAGGAAGTGGCCTCAGTGTTCCCAGATTCCTTTATTCACTTGGGAGGGGATGAGGTTGGCTTCTCATGCTGGTAAGCCAAGGTTTAAAATTGAAACATGATGCCCTTTCATTCACTTAAAGAAGAAAGCCTCTTAAATCAGTGTGATTTTATTCCCATAGGAGCTCCAACCCTGATGTCCGAGGATTCATGCAAAAGATGGGATTTGGAATTGATTTCACAAAATTGGAATCGTTCTACATGGAGAAGTAAGTAGTAGAATGACCATAGATGCATTTGCATGGGCCTCCAAGGAAATACAGATGGAACTGCAACACATGACTAGGGCTCAAGTAGCAAGGCTTTGTGTTCAAATTTAGTCTCAGTGTTAAGACAGGAGATGTGATGCCATAAAGGATAGTGTCTATATTTGCAGCATTATGAACATAACCTCCGCACTCAACAAAACATCCATTGTGTGGCAAGATGTGTTTGACTACCATGAACATGTAAGTACTTTCATACGCAACGCTCCTTTGTCATTACCTTGAGGCACCAACATTTTGTCTGATAAAATGAAAATTTTGAATATTATGAATCCAAATGAAGCTTTTGAGTTGTAGGTAAGGACCTACAACTCAAAACTCAACTCTACAACCTTCTCTAGAATACAATTATGAGCCATAGTAAATGGAACACTAGTCGGAACAGTAAGAAAATGCAATGGGTTGATGGAAAACTTTTTAAAAAAAGTAAAGAAACAATTGATGTCTTCAATTACATTTGTATTGCTAAACGATTTGAACTTCATAAAGCCAATGCTGAAGACTTGGATTCTTTTCTGCTGTTTATGAATGATATGGCTGCTTTTTACTTTCCCTCATGCCTGATAGATTGGAAGCTTGTGTTATAGTGCAGTTGCCTGTCTGTGGTGGAGGTTTAGAGGGAGAGATTTTACTTGTGTGCAGAGTGACTCAGGCAGGGCTCAGAGGGCTTCTGGTCTCTCCTTCGTATCTTGATCAACTGTGACCCACACACAACTGGGCTCACTGTGGCCCCTTTCCTTCAAGGGTCAGGCCAGGAGCTGTGTGCAGTTGATTGTTGCAATGTGATGAGTAGTAATAGCCTTTTTATTTTTTGTCCATCCATCTCCATCCATCTATCCATTGTCAACCGCTTACCTGAAGTCGGGTCATGGGGGAATTGGAGCCTATCTCGGTTCTCATTGGGCGAAAGGAAGGGATACACCCTTGAAGGGTCGCCAGTCCATCACAGGGCAGGGCAGTTAGGGAAACAGTGTCTTGCTCAAGAACACTTTGACATGCTTCTCTGCAGGTGTGGGGATCGAACCTGCAACCTTCTGATTGCCAGACGACCGCCCCACCCACTGAGCCATGCCGCCCATTGCTCTTTGTCTCTAATGTCAATTCAAAGGGGTAAAATAAACTGAAATGAAGGCAATTTTAGCATCACTGCATCACTCATACCACTGGGTGTCACTGTATGTGATGGAATACGCCACATCCATGGTCATGAAGCTTTCGACCTGAGATGGCAATACAATCCAGAAAGGGCCAGTGTGGGTGGCGGTCTTTGTTCAAGCCAAGCAGATACACACCTGAATCTAAAGAAAATAAGGTTCTTATTAAAGACTATCAGTTGACTAACAGGAGATACAAGCTCTCTCCCCAACAGCAACGATTCAAGCCCTCAGACAACTTCACACAATCTAGCTAAAAGTGATTTCAGAAAATCATATAATTCTATAATAATGATAATAAGTGTTATTTTAGTTATTTTAGGGGTGCTGAGATTAAACTTAGGTGTGCTTGAGCACCCCTAAAAGAGTGTAGAATTTAGTTCACAGAAATATATTGAAATTGCTAACAGTAGAATGGAGCTAATGGAAAACATGCTATAAGCAGCTTTACATAAGAGTGGCAATAAAGAAAAGATGGAAGTATACATTACTTTAGCCCCATTGAGGTTTGCATACGAGAACTACTCACTTTCATTGTCTAGTGATAGAAAGCTCGGTAATTGACCTAGCCAGCTTGCGAGATAATAATATGCTCCGATGGCAAACTTACTTAAAGTCTGCTACATCTTCTCTTTCTTAGAGTGGTCAAAGTATGAAATTCATGCTACAATGTGATGATACTCATATTTTGATATTTTAATGGGTCAGTTTCAAATTCAAATGTCTGAATTTCAAGCATAATTTGACAAAATAATTCTTAAGGAAGATTCCGACAAAGACTTTATGTTTGAAAAGGAGCAGCAAGAAGTTACAACTTAAAATCTCTTGCCCTCTGCAATGCTCAATTAATAAACCTAGATAACAAACTCAGGTTTTTGTACATCCCAGTATGTCATTGTCAATACCCGTCACAGAAATGATTCGATAAGGAAAAATAAAATAGCAAATTTAAAAATAAAGACTATTTAATAAAAATAACAATAGTTCCCAATAATAACAATAACACCATCCACACTCCTGAGAGAAGACAAACCTCCTACTCATCCTTGTACCACTTTGAAATATTTTAACCTCTTTTTGTGTTGATTTAAACTTGTTCTTTCCTTGAATTCTTCATCCGAACTATTCCAGAAATGTACCCCAGTGTTTTTAAAAAAAAATATACATACTTTTGTGAATGGTATGAACATTTTTTCTTAAAATTCTATTTTCCTCTTAAATCGTCCAAGAGCAGTTGTTGTATGTTGCCAGGAAGTTGACTGTATCTTGCTTTGTAGAACAATTGTGAATTGTTAAATTCTACCCGGCCCATGAACTTCATAGCCCGTGAAATAATACGTAGTCTGTTTGTGTGTTCCCAATATCCTGTATTGTTTACTATCCTTGTTGCTCTTTTTTGCAGTACACTTAAAAAAAATTCAGTTGCTTTTGCAGGTGCTCCCTCACACCAGCATACTGTAATGCCAACATAGCAATACAAGTGAACAGTAAAAAATGTACAATGCTGCATGATCCAGGATGTGCCTTGCCTTTCTCAGAGCTCCAATGCTCCTTTTTACTTTTGCTCTCCCATATCTTATACGTTTCCTGCAGATTTTATGGTCAAGTATCACTTCCAGAGATTTATTTCCATATACTTTCAATGTTAATATTTTTGATCATTAATTAAATATTTGGTCAGTCCAGTTTGGTATAAAAGACCCTGGCATTAGGAGAGCCAATTCAGATGTTTTATGCTGGAGAAGGGGTATAAATTAAATGCAAGGTAATTCCATGCAAGGTCACAGTGATTAAAGCAAAGGGTTATTCATAGCAATACTTCTTTTAAAACACCAGACCACTAAATTTGAGCAGATAAGGCCAAATGGAGATCCTGTAAGAACAATGGCTGACAAAGCATAACAGAGCGGAGAGGCAACGCAACATGTTGTTTGTTTTCCCCCATTCAGATTCCCAAAGACACAGTACTGCACATCTGGAAGGGCCTCCCTGCTGAATATCAGAGGGAGCTTAGCAGGATGACCAAAGCAGGCCACAGGGTCCTGCTGGCTGCACCTTGGTACATCAACCACATTGGCTATGGCCAGGACTGGCGCGTCTCCTATACTGTGCAGCCGCAAAACTTCTCTGGTGAGTCAAAGGCTAGAACATATATATTACACTAGTGCAATTAATGAACTCTTTTTTTCTGTTGGCAGCCTTGGTGTATTAGTCATTGAGGATGTAGGCACACTGTGACCTAGATGGATAGATGATTAACGAGACAGAGGGTAGACTGTCATGTATTACATTACATTAAAGGCATTTAGCAGACGCTCTTATCCAGAGCGACGTACAAGTGCATAGGGTTAAGGTACAAAGGATACTGGAGCAATATATAATTCAATGTTCATTTTAGCTGATAGGTGATTATATTGTACATTGATAAAAAGAGGTAGGCATACTCTGGATACATACTTGCACTCTCTACTAGGCCACTGGTTGGCTGGGCTACTCACTGGGGGGGGGGTTTCGCATAGCCACAGAAATAATCTTTACAACCATTAACATAAGTGGCTATGTGGTACACAAATCTTGATCCATTTGGATATATATTCTTCTTTTTTTAAATTTATCCCCTTTCCCCCCCCGAATTCTCGAATTGCCTATGGCTCTGTTACTTTGATACCCCTCTAGAACCTCGACAGGAAGGAGGAGGCCGTAGTAGCATGCGAGTCCTCCAAGTCACAAGATGACTACTCCTCACTATGTCACACACCACAGTCTCGTGGGGAAAGCCCAGTGCTTGGCTGTCGGAAGAGAACTAAGCGAGGATACTTTCTGTTCACTTAACTGTGAGCGTCCGGAAACCCAGAGGGGGACACTAGCGAACCTAGAATCCTTTATCCAACCTAACCCTTATACCCATGTGAGGCTTAGCCAATTATGCCCCACTAACTATGGACCTCCGGCTGTGGTTGGAAACGGTACAGCTGGGATTAGAATTGAATATGTATTCTTCAAACAAACAATATTATGCAAAGGTATTGTGCCTTCCTTGAGTGTTAACTTGTACTGCTATGTTAAGTATTTAGATGAGTATGGTAGTAGTTTTTAATGTTTGTTTAAAGTCGAAAAATGTGCTGTGATTCAGCCACTTACCTGAGATCTGGCTATCAAATTATTAGTGTTATCTTAACTGAATGAATTTGCAATGTGTCAGTAATGCATGCACCAAGACGTAATCTCAGAATGTTCCATTTCCACTCATAGGTACAGAGGAGCAGAAGAAGTTGGTGATTGGGGGGGAAGTCTGCATGTGGGGAGAGTATGTCGATGCCACCAACCTATCTCCACGTCTTTGGTATGAGACCTTCAGGAACCTTTGCTAACATTCGCAATCAGCATAATACATTGTTGCCCAATGATGTATGATGGAGGGGGGGGCGTATAATATTTTGGTTGGAATGAAAACCAGCCTTCAAACTGTACGCATGGCCCTCCATGGTATGCAATTGGGGACCTCTGGCAAACTGTAATGGCAGCAAGAATTCAAATGTAAATTTGCATACCATACTGCCTGCTTTGTGTGTTCAGGCCCAGGGCAAGTGCTGCAGCAGAGAGACTTTGGAGTGATGAGCATCAGACCTCCAGCGTGGATAAGGCATTTCCTCGTTTGCAGGATTTCCGCTGCATGCTGCTGAGGTAGTTAGATTTCTTACACGAGATCTTTTTTTAGAACACATCATTTAAACATTTCTAATGCTATGAGCTACTCTACTTTCAGAGATTCGTATTTATATAGCTGTTCACATGCCCTACCTTCTGTTTTTAAGGCGTGGTATCCGGGCCGAGCCTCTTTTCCTTGGCCATTGCCGACATGAGTACCATGGTGTTTGAAGACCTTTGCTGGATTAGCTCTGCAGTTGCATTCTTAAACAGAACTTGAACTTGATCTGACGCCCACCTCAGTCCTCCAGTTATGATTGGATTATAATCTTTTAAAATCTCATCACCTCTCTGTAAAGAAACACAGATTTCACTGAAATATAAAAAAATGATACTGCATTGACTGTATTATTACAAAATGCACTTTATATATAACATTGAAACCAATGAAGTCATCACCAGTTAGTGAAATCTGTATAAGGAATATCAAATTTGCACTGTTTCAACAACTCAAATGGTCTTTTATACTGTTAAGAACTAAACATCAAAACGTTGCATTTTAGATCTACCTCATGTATCTTCTAAACTGTGATTACCCAATATTATGTGGGAAGGTTGTGTGCTAGAATGCAAACGTTCTGGTGTGTGATTAAATACATTTTCACATATGCCTTCATCTTCTCATTCAAGTGTGTAAACCTCCACTTATTAAGCCTTTGTGGAAGAGGAATACTTCCAGCATGTCCAAGAAGCAGTTTTGGTTTCGTTAGATAAAATGATAGCAATGGCCTCTAACAAAGATTGGCCGTGGGATGATGATTCATGGTTGTGGTACATTTAGCACCTACTTGCAAGTGTAGTTGGACAAATGCACCCACACCTAAACACTCAACAGATAGAGAAGTCAGTTTTACATGGCATGAGTTGTCCCTGCGATGGGGGGTTGGACACATACTTAGATGGAGCATGGGAGATTAAGGTTGGATGCATTTCCCAACACTCCGCAGTGGGTTCAAACCTGCTCCCACTGGCTCGGCAGTTCCTGAAACGCAGTCTGCTGCTGAATTACCGCAGCCTCACGAACAACCAATAGATATTGATAGAAATCATCAAGAGCATACTTGGCCATAAAAAAATGTGCATTTTCTTAATTTTTCCCAGACACCTATATTTTATAACACAATTTAAAGATTTTGATTTATATTTTAATGTTCAGGCTCATTCACCCCAGAATAGATTGATCACTTGCATAGGAGAGATGCTTTGAAATAAGCCTGTGTCAGTTCCTTAGTCAGCATGTACCAAGGACTTTAAGATTAGTCTCCCTAACGTTTAATTTACTTGTTGAATTGAGCTGGCATGTCTTTGATATGGACTGAGACAATTGATTTTCTCATTGTGTGGATTATAGCAGCAGATGGCAGGGCGGGGCAATCCCCAGTGACTATAGTGCTGACACCTCAATCCTGTTTCCACTCTTCATCTGACCTGGGGGTGACCATAGGGTGCTTTGCAGCAGCACAGCCTTTGTTACCCATCCCTCTAAGTTGCCAGAGCTGTGCTTGGAATTATAAAGGGACTGAGGATCAATGCACCCAAATGTCTCTACTAATAATAAGCCCTGCGGGACAATTATATTTACGTGTTTTACTCTTGGTCATAACAAATCAGCTGAACTAGGAGAGGAGAAGATAGAATTTCTGTTGACTACATTCTTACTTTTTGAGGGGATGGGATGTGTGTGTGTGTTTCTTTTTTGGTTGATCTTGATGCTTGAACTTTTTACATTTATTCAGTCTAATTTCAACTTCAGGTATTCAGTCATGCTGAATACAACACAGATATAGCCTTTCTTTCTGTCATGTCCTTTAAATTCTCATTCAGCAGAAACTATAAAAACGCTCAAAGGACAGTTGGGTAGATTTCCAGCTAACCCTCTTCTGACAGTGATTTGTCATCTAAAAACGACGTGTGATGGGTTGTGTCACATTATTCCCTGCCCTTCCAACTCGAAGCATGTGTTAGCACAACACAAAGAGGCCACCAACCACTTAAAAAATTAATCTCACTCTTTGACAATAGCTGTCATCCAAGAGATTACATATAAAGCTGCTTAGACTGATGCATAGGTTTGTGAACTTGTGTTCAAGGGCATCCACGTAAGGGTAGGCAGACAATACGTCTTGAATGACAGTCATGCCGACTGCAATACTGTTTGTCAGTATGCTGGTGACATAAGATTGTCTCAACTTGCTGAAAACTGAAAGAGAATATGGAGGAAAGCGTCGACCTATAGAAAACTGTAAAATAAGGATGCTTTTTCATTAATAACGCAATCTGCCTAGCCCGAGCAATGTATGGATGCTAATGATGTCACATGTGACACCAGTCCTGTGCCATGCAGAGCTGTTGTTATCAAAAGCATTTCTCCCCCAATACATAATCTCCTAATCATTTTTACTGGTCAATGGCAGTCTGCTGTGAAAAAGTTCTGATTCATGAGACAGTCGGGACCATGGAGCTCCATCATGATGAACAATGGTGTAGAAACCCGAGTGATCCATCCCCACCCTGACCCAGCAGCAGTGTTCTGCTGATGGCAGCAGCACCAGCAGCTGGCTGCACAGACATCCTGGGACAGGCAGGAGTAACTTGACTCATAATTCATCTTTGCCATGACGTCAAATCCTTCCTAATTCCCATTTAGTCATGCGTCACTCGCTCACACGCTGAGATTTGGAACAGGACATTTATTCAGCTAGTCATTTGTTTACCTCACTCAAGCCCTCAAGGTTTCAACCATGGTCAAGGAAATGAAGTGGCCGCGGCACTTCACTGCAGTGGGTTCACGTGGGCTCGGACAACTGGTTCAGCTTAGACTCTGGTGTGGTGTTCAGTGCCCCCCCCACCCCCCTGCTGAGCAAGTGAACTAATCTGTGATGTACCTGTTCCGTGGAAGGAAAGACGTATTGGGGAATTATGTTATCCTGGAGATTCTAAAATGCAATGCTCGGCAGCCAGACTGTGTTAAAAAAACATGTACTTCTGTATTTAAAAAAAAAATAGTGTTAAGTGAAAGAAGGACATATGTTGTTTTTTTTATATTAAATTACAACAAGGAAGGTATAAAGTAGAGAAACCACTGGCACAAGTAGGTTGCACAATTGTTCAATAGATCATTTATATTACTGATGTGGGAATCAGTCAACTTGTGGTTATACCACGTTACATGGGCAATCAATTTAAAACGCAAGTCAAAACGCTGGAATTAAACACAAATGACTTGCATACTTTGCAGGTCAAATGGAGTCAGTTTTATTTGTATAGCCCATCGTCATCAATTATACATTTGCTTGATGTGGGCTTTACAATAACACAACATCCTGTTCTTAGACCCTCACATTAGATGAGGAATAACTCCCTCGGGAAAAAAACAACAACTTTTAACGGAGTAAAAATAGGAAGAAACCTCAGGGAGAGCAACGGAGGAGGGATCTCTCTCCCAAGACAGACGCATGTGCAATGGATGTTGCATATGCAGAATAAAACCCAATTTACAAGCATACAAAACTGAGAGGATAATAGATTTATAAAGGAATTAAAAGATATAGGAAAAATATGTTGACTTGATTTAAATCATAATAATTTGCACATGTCTGTGTTTGCAATGCAGCTCAAAGCAGTGCCATGGATCTCTAATAGTAAGAAATAGGATAACCTAAGATTCCACTTTGTGATTTTTAAATCAACGTGCAAGCTGCAAAATGAGTGAGAGCATAGTTATGAATTTAGGTTTTATGAGCTTCGACATTGAAACAAGCTCTTCAGTCAAGGCATCATCTGTAAGTTTGAAATGCATGTTCCTTCATTGCCTGAAGACCATTTTGGGCACTGCGACAATTCAATTTCTCATCCTGATCCATGTCCTCCATAGAAGCCCTCTCATTTCTACAACCGATGCCAAATAGTTTCCAAACATTGAAATTCATGCATCTGAGGTGCAGCTATGAACGGTTACAGTATAATGGCCAAAAAGTGAAGCTCACTTTTGTACTTTGAGACTGGATTGTCGGACTTCATCTGCAAGCCCGAAACAACACCAACACTGAGCTCTGATAAAAGGTTTAAATAACAGGGGAATAAACTCCAGCTCGCAGGCCTCCGTAGAGCTTCTTCCAAAACAAGGAGTTTGGAGTCAGGTGCCACTGTCTGCCATAAAAACGGCAGTCTGTAATCCTTTTACACACTGGTTCACGTCGACAGAGAGAACCCTGTTCTCGACAACAAGGCTCAGTTGAAATCAAGAATGACTCGATAAGTATATTAGATGTGAAAGCCTGGATGGTCACCTCATAGTCTCAAGTCTAACTTTTGAGGCAAGTGGAAAAAAGATGCAAGAGATACAGCAGCAGGATAGCTGTTGTTCTACAAGGGCACATTACTTTAGTCGACTACCTCAGTTATGGCTGTAGCCTGTGGGATCTGTACATAGAAGCAGGAGCAGGTTTGTTTTATTTTCATTTTTTAAAAATCTTTTTGTGCTGGCTCCGGATTTTCCTAGTGATCCCGCACCATGTAATGCCTTAAGACAAAACCCACAAAGCGAAGAAAAGGTAAATCACTGACCTCTTTGCTCTAATTAGCAGCAAATTGGGCATGGGTCACTAATTAGGCAGACTGCGGATCCAGAGAGCAGCCACCATATGGCAGAAGAATAGACTTAAGAGTCAACCCGTTACTGCTCTTTCAATCTCGGTGCTAATTGTTTTTCTTCTCATCACCCCCCCCCCCCCCCCAC
>OMLC01102517.1:34133-46717 GCA_900302585.1 Regalecus glesne | reverse complement strand
ATAAAGCTACCACAACAGGATGCCATCACGAACAGATGTAAAGAGGCTGTCATTGGCAGGATTCATAGGCAGCAGATGTCTGGAGTCTGGATCATTTGCCAAGGCTTTGTTGATCCAGTTGACAAAGGCTACCTTTTCCTCATCTGAAAGACATGCACATATAAGCAAATTCAAAAGCATGCTAAAAGATGAGCAACAATCAATAAAAGCCAAATAAAGTTAGCGGACAATACTAGTTTTAGTGGCATATTTGTGTTTTCACTCGTAGTTTTATGCTTAGCCATTCGCACACATGCATGAGGTGTTGCAAACCAGGGAGAAATAAATAAGGGGGATGGCGATTGGAAAAATAAGAACAAAATAAAGATCTTAGGTGAATAACAGCTTGTTCAAAACCTAAAAACAATCAAGCACATTACATGTGGGACACAGGGCAATGGGGGGAAAAGAACTCAACGCTAATCTTCTATCACCGAGACACAAATTGATACATTTCATAAATTGGGAAGTTGGTTACGAGCAAATGTGAATCTTTGCATATAAAATAAATACATACATGCTTTGCACACTCTTACATGTACATAAATTGATTGATTATATGGATGCATGAGCAACATAATACACGAACGTTGAATGCTCACACACACACACACACACACACACACACACACACACACACACACACAATGTAGGGAGGTCATTGGTTAACCAAACAACCCGACATTATATTAAGAGATGACATGTTCTTGAAGGAATGTTAACAAAAAAGGCAAATAGATTTTATGGAGGCTGGTTTGTTTGATACTTGCCAGATATTTGGCAGCTGACCAATCATAAACTCTGTTAAATGTCTTCTAGTTTTCTACTTGCGCAGATATTACAATATCTAAACAAAGGTCTATACCACTAAAACTTGACAATCTGCAACGTATACAAGTTACACTCTTCTGTTTTCATTGAGGTCTCTCACATTAATCATTCTGTATTTTTCTTATTCTGAGGAAGAATTCCTAGTCTCAAAAAATTAGAAATATAAAATGTGATTGCCAGAAGTGTAATGGACGCCAACTAACATGGGCTAGCTGGCGTCAGTATGTGGTAAATCCCCATATCCCTAACGCTAAGAGTGCTTCCAACCGCTGAGTTGGAAGCCTGCGCTTTATTTCAGCCTGGGCTTTTAGCTCAGTGGTTAGAGCGCTCATATCCCATGCAATAGGTGTGTTGTAGTTGACGTGGTGGCAGGTTCACAACCCGTGAGCAGTAGTGAATACAACTTCAGGTACAGAAGCAATGTGAAAAGATTGGCTGAATCTTGATTAGGTTACAGAACTAAAAGTGTGAATTTTTAGTGACTAGAACAATTACAGTTGTAGTTCTCTTTTCATAGTTATAACTTCGGTTTTTTTAACATCCCCCCACCCTCAATCCTAGTGACATTTTACCCTGATGGCAAGGGGTCTGAGGGTGGTGCGTTGGGGGCCTGCTGTCTGGGCTTGGCCCCGTCTGTGGTTGCTGCTCCAGAATTACTACCGCTTCCACTGCCAGGTCCACCTCCTGATGATGCAGCCTCTCCAGGTGCTGGAGAGGAGGAGGATGAGGAGGCTGAGACAGTGGTGGCTGTTTGGGCAGGGGAGTTGGAAGTAGAAGGAGGAGGAAGAGCAGTAGCACCATCATTAGGCTTAGCAGCGGAGGCGGAGGCCGAAGTTGAGGAGGTTGTGGGGACTGAAGTTGTGCTTTCCGTCACCATCTCGGAGTCCAGTGGGACAGCGTCTTGGTTACAGTCCTCATGGTCAACTGCAGGGGGCAGCACATCATCTGCAATCAAGGGGGGGGTGCTGAGAGAATCAGCACTGGTCTCTCCATTGACTGTGTGTGTGTGTGAGAGAGAAAGAGAGAGTGACCCACATGTCAAAAGGGAGCATAAAACACTCTAGTCCCTCAGCTCCAAATGTTGGTGTAGAAAGAAAAACATTTTGCATCCAAACTTACTGCAGCAGAGTGCTGTTTCCCTGAGCCAGTGCTTTGGTGTACATGTGGAGAATGCTCTACAGTCAGATTCAGTTTGGTCTGGTCTATATGCTATCACTGCCTCCCTTACCCTGCCATGCACACTGTGTTCAGCATTCTTTCTCTTTTTCCTTCTTCAGGTGGTTTTCAACAGAGGTGCTGACAGCAGCAGAGATTACAAGCCTCTATTAATGAAAATGAATCGCCTGTTTCTGCTCTGCTGCTCCTTGGACCAAGTCATCCATGAGCAGCCTGGAAGATAAAGGCGAGAGCATAGTGGCAGGCCACTCTGCAATGTGAATTCCTACTGGGAAGAAAGCATGAACTCACACATGTATAACCAAGATATTCAGAGGGTAATTACAGCTTTGATCGGGGCCCAGTGCTTTAGCATTCAGTAGATGTACTCCATGTCTGGTATTCAACTGATATCTATCCAGTTATATTTGACCTTGCCTTTCTTTAAAGCAATATCCCATGCAGTGAGACCAAGTGATAGCACTTTTTTCTAAAAGAAAAATAGACTGCTCTTGCGTACTTGGGTGAGAAATGAATACCAATTCTGCCATCAAGTAATAAATCTATAGATAATAAACAGGAAATGGCAAATTAAGAAATAACCAATGATTGAATAAATTAAATGAATGAATGAATAACACTTTCACTTGAGGTCACACAGAATTGTGAGCGGTAGGTTCAACTGAATTCACTCCCTGCTCACATCAATTTCTCAAACTGATTTATCATGTAAAAGGATGCAAAGGGAAGAAATCAAGAGACAACTTTTAAAACTTTGTCCAAGATAACCAATCTGGACCGTTTGGTAGCAGGATAGTGCATATCAAGATTCAGCTCACCAGTGCCATTCATGTCATTGTCCAGGGGTTGATGGGCTGGAGTCGAGTTGGCCGTGGAGGTTCCATTGACAACAAGGGGAGGGCAGAAGAGATCTGAGGTTTCCTGACTGTCCATGCCATTTGGAGCCAAGCAGGAGCCTGAGTCCAGGACATCTATACCGTTCACTGTGCTTTACGAGACAAATATAGAGGCCCGTCAGACACTGAATTAAATTACGATGTACAATTCAAAGTGATTGCTGATGTGATTTGTGAATTTATTCCAGACAGTGCTTGATGTGGATTATGTTCATTGGCAGATTATCATGACAAGGCAGCAAACGAGACATGGCATATGATTTAAAGTGTTACCCAGGATCATCTGAAAAGCTGTCAGATAACAGACTGACAGGTGCAGCAGAGGAAGAAAAACATTGAAATGGGCAGACAGCGATTGCTTGAGAAGTGTGCTTATAATTGTGTACCTATACAGATGGATGCACAGGCAAACACAAAACAGACTACATAACACATTCAATATGGCACCTCCGAGTGGGTTCATGATCTACAATGAAGAGGAAAGCACCTAGGAGACCAACGCTGTTGCTCCGCTTACCACTTTTTTATTACAAAGCTACCTTCTAAACCTCTTTCTGTTTATGTGTCCGAACACCAAGCAGCAAGATATTCTAAAAGGATGTCCCAGAATGGCTGTATGCACACAGGCGTTGTTGGTGGAAGAACAGACAATTTTGACAGTGACACTATTGTCTTCATGGAAAAAGAGAAAAGAGATGTAGATGTGTGTGTGTGTATGTATGTGCATGTGCGTGCTACGCATGTAGGACCCAAAGAAAGATGGCATAGTGATGTAATTGGCCTTGCTGAAGGGAACCCATTGTTTGTTTGTTTTTTTGCCAGCAATGTACTATAACTACCACAGATTAGACAATTCCAAGCCACTGTTTACTGCAATGTTGGAAAATAAAAACAGCTATGGCTTGAGGCTGGTCTGTGTCTTTGCAATGGGTGAATAGCCAGCCACCAGCGAGTGTATCACAGTAATTAAAGAGCAGAACAAGCAGGTAGACAGTTATTCATGCAGACATATAATCTAGGGGTAATATTCAATGCTAACCTCTGTTTTGACAGTCAAGCCAAAAGTGTTGTCCAGTCATGTTTTTTCCGGCGCAACATAATCTCTAAAACTTAGGTCATTTTTAGTCATTGTTGATCTATAAGTTTTACATGCTCTTATATATTCTCTGCTTGATTACAGCAATGCATTTTACTCTGGTATCAGCCAGGGCTCCCTCCGCTCTCGCCAGTCTGTGCAAAACATCACTGCCTGACTCATTACCACAGGAAAGAGGCATGATCACATCACTCCTTAAGCTTGCCTCCCTACACTGGCTCCCTGTTCAGTTTTCAAATTGATTTTAAAATTTTATTGCTCGTTTTAAGGGCCTTGCTCCTAAATACATCTCTGATTCATTGAACTGGTATGCGTCCTTGCAACCATTAAGATCCACAGGTGGAGCCCTGCTTGTTATTCCTAGGTCACGGTTCGTGACAAAGGATGATTGGGTTGTTGGAGCCCCTACACTATAGAACTCCCCTGCTTATTGAAGTCAGACATACAAAGTCTCTAGCTCCTTTTAAATCACTCCTTAAAATGTTCTCTTTGTGAAAGCTTATGAACACGTTTGATATACGTTTTATTTATTTATGCTGTTTTATATTTCAATTTGGAATATGAGACTTATTCATTTATTTTCTTTACCTCCTCTTTGCTCATGTCCTTTATTCTTATTCTCATTTTTGCGTTGAGTGGTTTGATTTCTTTTGTGAAGTACTTAGTAGCATTGTAAAGAAATATGCTATATGAACAAAATACATTGTTATTATGATTATTATGATTATTATACAGAGGACATATGACTCCTATTTCTAAGTGAGAACATGTCCATTTTATGTTTATACCAATTAATTCTTGCTACTTTGTGTTGGCTTGATCTTACTAATGACAGAGACAAGCCATCAAGACTTGAGGCAAGACGACAGAGTAGATAGTCAAAACACAAGCAGACACCCAAATAGACAGAAACACAATGCAGTTGCAGCCATGGTGGTGTCCAGCAGGGAATGTTTTGTCAGGCTGTGGGACCCAGAGCCACCGACTCTGCAGGAAAGGTCTCCCTTCCTCATTCTTTGTGCATCGACAGTGAGTACACCTACAGTGGGAGAAAGCAGCATGGAAAGAAGGGGGAGAGAGGCTAACCGGAGGCAGTACTAAAAGATGGAAACGTGGAAGAAAATGGTGAGAAAACGTAAAGGAGTTTAAGGAATGAAAGAGAACATTGAAGGGTGTGAAAGATAAGGAGGAAGAGCAGGAAAGAGACCAAAAGAACGAGACAGACGCACTAGCGCATACTGGTGAGAGAATACTACAAATGGAAATGAGCAGGAGGCATAAAGGGATGCAGATAGATTTAAGGTTACTACAAAATATAACGGTGCCCATGTGTGTGTTTTATAGTCCTCAAAAAACACAGCAGCCAGCAACTGCAATGCAGATGGAAGCTGGGCAGCTGCTATCCTCTTAACCCCAACCCCCTCCACCACCCATCTGGTGAGGTCTGCAGACAGTTTCTCTCCCTGACTTTCCAATTAAAGGCCTCTTAGCCTTGTTGAAGGGCACTTTTACACAGTGAGACAGATAATAAAAACTGGCACCAGCGGGGTGTTGCTGGAACCAGAAACGCGATAGATGGTTGGGGGAGGAAGGGACCAGTGAAAAGAGAAATATAGAATCGAATGACAGTAGGACCTGCAGACAGGGGAGAACTGAAAAGAGAGATAGACAGATTGCTCGCGAGTGGCTGAGTGTAAAATAAGACGAAAAACAGAAATTATGACACATTCTTATTTTATTTTTTAAAGAAAAAAAGATTCCCTTATCCGTCCCACAAGGGGAAATTTGGAGTTCTCTCCATTTTAACCCATCCTATTGTATAGGAGCAGTGAGCTGCCACATAAGGCCCTCGGAGAGCAGTTAGGGGTTCAGTGTCTTACTCAAGGACACTTCGACATGCTTTCTGCAGGACCGGGGATCAAACCTGTAACCTTCCAATTGCCAGACGAACACTCTACCCACTGAGCTGTCGCCCACAAGGTGAAAGTTCCAACAGCCTTTGTCTTGACTGAGCCGAGACAAATATAGTCTCTCGACCAGGATTTGGGAAAGGAGCCAGGATGTGGCAAGGACATGATTGTATGCGTTTATGGAAGAGACACAAGAATCAGTCATGAATCTTCTCATGTTCCACAGCCCTCCTTTGACATGACATAATCACATTTCTCCCAACAACCTATCAAGGAGGATAGCATATCAACTGGATATCAACTAAATTTCTGTTTTCAAAGTGGAATGTTGAATTTACTAACTTAATCCCAAAGAGTGGAAGCAAAGAAAACATCCCAAAGTAACAGAATACTCAATTACCCCCTTTACTAGATAGAGAAAGCCCTGCAATGTTGGATTACCTGTTGGCAGCCCTTGATGAAGAGGATGATGTGTCTCCTCCGTTTTCATGGACGGCATCTCCATTCTGTTGGACTTCTAGGCAGGGAAGAAAAGAACAGATTTAAAGCTAACCAGAAGGAGAGAAAAAGATTAGTGGGTGGTGGGTAATGGTTTGTGTGTGTTTAGTGACTTCAAATGTGTAATTTTTAAGAATTTATTCAGGTTTGGCCTAACATGCATTACTGTATAGATGTATTTCTAGGTCTCACTGGTGGCATTTGTTGCATTGCCATTGGTCAATGGTGTGAATATCTCTCGGTCAGTGACTGTTAATCCGTCCAGGTAGACCGTCAGCTCTCCTGTGGCCATCGGTGCCCCCTTCTGCTCCATACTCAACTTCAGGACCTCCTTCACATTCTCCACTAGGAGGACAGGGACGAGAGATTGAAGTGAAGTGTTCGGATGGAAAACTAAAGTCACTCAACAATTATGATGACACTGGTTGACCCATTCCAAGTGAATATGCACATATATTTGCATACATGTATACCCATGTGCACACTTCTCTACAAGGGATCAGGTATTTGTAGGTGCAAATGTTATATGGAAAAGAGACAAATAATTGTGTGTATGTGCTTGAGTGGTGAGAAGAAATTAAAGAGGGGATGATAAGGAGTAAGCAAAATGTAAGGTGAAGACAGGGAGAACATTTGTGAACTTGGCCAACATAAATTACAGCTTCTGCAGCAAAATTGCCAGAGATACATTTTTGAAATTAATGAACAAGAGGAACCATGTACCCTCTATGTGTGCATGTGTCTACATAATCTAGCCTGCTCATACATTTTCTGTCATGCTGCTCCAAGGCTTGTGGGATATCCAGGGTGGCTTTGCCCAGCAGAGCATCTGCCTTCAGGGTGTGGTGGCTCCATACCTTGAAGTCCACCTGGGTGTGTGGTGTTACATTCCTGGGTGGAGAGAAACACATCTATTAGGCTTTGAGTGCAACCTTGTCAGAAAATATCCCCCTTGATCCAGCAAAAAAGGAAAAAAAAGTGCTACATAATCCATCAAACAAAGAAACATAACTAATATCACTCATGAGTCATTTGCAGTTTTGAATATTATCTAAAATTGTTAATGGAGTATTAAGCTTGCAGGTGAGTTTCATCTAGGCCAGTCCATTTCTCATTCCTCATTGCTTTGGCACGGAGGCAAACTTTATTCTTAAGAATGGCTCTCATTCAATAAACCAGAAAACTGTCCATTCCCTCTGGCTGGCGGTTTTGTGCCTTGAGGTTAAAAAAAACAACAACAGAATATTAAAAACCATCTTTATAGCTTATAAATTGAAATATAAAATATAGCTTTGGGGCATTTAGCTCTCAACCACTATTCTTTTTATGTTTTTTTACTCAAGGTGCTTACTTACCTTATTCTAGCTAGCCCTTGGTAATATAATTTTATTCCTAAAGTTACCCGGGTTAACTAACTGCAAGACAAATAAATCTGAAAGCTATCAATTTGACTTTGACCATGAGCAATATTATCAAGCAGATGTAGCTTCAAGCAGCAAACAATTAACATTTACGAGAGATCCTAAAATATAAACATTAAACAAAGGCAGAGCCATGACTCAAATGGGCACAATTTCACATGATCTGGGATAGGAGTACAGAGGCATAGACATGCAATCATAAGAGATCATTAGATTACAGAGGAATCTAGCCTCCCAAAAGCAGCCACCCACAGCACAGTATATTATATATAGTACATATTACAAAAAATGTTATGTGTAGTAGAAATGGTTTAGTTAATGAATGGAAAAAGTTGACCTACTGTGTAGCCAATAATCTTTCAGTACTGAATGTAATCCATTACCAGTAATAATGCTCATAATGCCCCTTCTGTTGAGTTATGAATTTGAAAGTCACATCAGGGAGTTGGGCTCTAATTGAAGTTAGGGGTTCAGTGTCTTGCTCAAAGACACTTCAACATGAGGGGCCAGGGATCAAAGGAGCGATCTCCCGATTACCAAATGATCCATGCTTCCTCCTGAGCTATGCAGCCCCAAGAGTGTTTCTGGTGGCGTTTTGAAACTACAATGTGGACTTGTCAGACTGAAATTGCCCTTCTTTAATAAGTGAGGAAAACACCGCCAACTCACGATGAAATTCACTGATCTACTAAAGTCAGTAAAATGTTCTCATAGTGCAAAAACTGGGGAGAGGTTGTAAACAAGTGATTAAAAAGAAGCTCGGATGCCAGCTTGACACAACGAAAAATGTGTTGCTGTATTTGGCCATCCTCTAATAGGGTTCACTGTTGTTATCTACCACCTGCATGGGAACTGCTGTGGGAAAACTCTCCTAGAAATGGCTCTCAGCACTACATGCTTATTTAGAGAAGCTTGATTCATCTACAATTTTAGGAGCAAGGTTGGGTAAAAAAACCCGGTGCCATATTGGTATCGGTTCCTATAAGGACCGGTATCTACTGGAACGAATCCCAATGCAGATTTCGGTGGTACTTAAATGCCTGAGCTGTTGATTGAAATACGGAAATAGCTGGTGCTCTGAAATGAAACAGATGTTAGAGGTAGGGTTGCCAACCATCCTGTAAAATATGGAATCATCTTGTAATGGAAAGTACAAGACATTCTCCATATTGAATGGACACATGACGTGCTTTGTTCCGTTTTTTTAAGAATAAATTCAGTGCAAATCCACGAGAGAAACATTAGGAATTAAATGGTAAATGGATTTGTACTTTTTAAGAGCTCTGCAATAGAACACATACTTCGATAACTAAGCCACAGGGAGCGGGTTTGAACCCACTACAGGGCGTCAAGAAGGGCATCTGACCTTAATAATCTAAACTCCATCTAGCTCCATGTCCACCCCCACAACACGGGGACTAATTGCGACATTTGAAACGGACATGGAATGGCCAAAACAGAGAATGCACTTTGGTTGCGAGTTGGTTGGTTATGAGTCACAACCAGTGAAATGCATGCCAGTGAGAGCTTTGCAACAGTATGGCTGACAGCTTGGCAAGATTTAAAAAATGGCAACCTGCGAGCACAGTCTGCCGGCAAAAAAAAAAACAGATTACAAAAATACATGAAGGAATGGGAAAATAATTACCAATGGGATGGAGTAGTTGGAGCTGCTCAGTCTATGGTCATATTGTCCTTTGCATTTGCACTGCATCAATAAAGTACTAACAAAAGATCAGAACATTTTTAAAGTATTTAACATTACTTATATTTTTGGCTCTACAGCTACAACAGCAACCCGAATCACCTTGGCAAAGAAGGCTAATTTGACAAATATTAAGTTAATTCATGTTAAATGATTGTAGTTGGGTTATGCTTTTTATATGAATGTGTTATGTAAATTTGTGAAGTGTTTTGCATTGATTTATATTCACATATTAATTTTTACTTTTTTAAAGTACTAGTTCAAACAATGGTTAAGCACCAGCACTGGGTTAAAAGTACCATTTTAGCAGCAGTATCTGGGAAAACACAAACGGTGCCCAAACCTGTTAAGAGGCATGGTAAATGTTTATCATATTCCTCATCTAGCACCTTACTGGTGGATTACAGTATCCCTTTCTGTTACATTAATTCAACTAGAAATCTGTCAAAGGTTGGCTGGCCTAATCTGTACTAGAAGAATGTATTTATGCCACAGAAAAGAAAACCCTTTCTTTCTATCCGCATACTACTGTGGTTTCTGTTTAGTATTCCTAACAGAACCCAGTGAGGAGGAGTGTTGGGGAGTGTCAAGGCGCTGCAGAGGCACTGGAGCTGTAACTCCTCCACTCTATCATTTCCAAAACCATTCTCTCTGTATTTGCTCCCTAAGTGACTAGGACAGTCCTTTTTGGAGAACATTGCTTTAGACTGCAGAAACTCTGCATATGAGTGAGTGAGTGAGTGAGTGAGAGTGAGGGAGAGAAAATGTATTTTTGTGACTGTTGTTTTGAAGTTTGTGTATTTGTAGAGGCACATGCACAAATATGTTGGGGCACTCAGTCCTTATAATACTCGAGTTAACATTTGGGAATGCAGGAGAACTTGGCAGATAAAATGGGTTAAAGAAAGCAAATATCTGCGTGTGCCTTTACAGAGTGGCAAATATTAAAATATTAAGCTTTGTGAGAGGAGGTTAAAGAATGCAACCTACAAAGAACCTATCATGCAAACAAAATTAAAATCAATATTTAGCTGATGTGATGGCCAGCACAAGAGACCCTGTATTAAATGGTCAGGGAGGGCCAGCTGAGATGATAAATAAGAACATAAACTCACTCTCCCGTTTTTTTCTAGCGTTGGGGGCCTGGGGTCTTACAAATTGTGAAAAACTTCTTACTTGCTTCTTACTAAGGGCTGGGACTCTTACATTCAAATGCATATTTGACAAGATGCTAGCAAAAAAAAGTGATTTAAGGGCTTGTCTTTGTGTTTGACCTCCGACTCGCATCCTTTTCGGATATCCAATTGTGGACACAGATCTTTTTTTTTAATCCTCCACTGCCAATTTCCGCCCAGAGTACCAGCATTCTGTCATGTATGATTGTTTTTTTTATCTCATGAATGCTGTTGCATACAATGTAGCTTCCTTGTCTTTTCATCCATGAATAAAAAATGCAGGACAAGTATAGCACAGTTCCTATATTCAAGGCTGATCCCATCAGAAACCAACGATTATGGTCTAAAAGCCTGTGCTAGAGCAGTTGCCGCTACCAAAGCTACAGCAGTGCAGATACATGATCACGACACAGAAGCACTTCATTTTTCCAGAGATAATCATTCAATCAACAATTGGCTTCCACCATGGCATTTTTCTGGCATTTAGCCAAGCTATTATGAAGCCAGATAACTATAAACGTCTACTAGGTTAATAAGTGCACGGTCGAACAGCCACTCAATAGTTTGTCTGTCTTGTCCTTAACCATTTGCCCCTATGTATTCCATACAGATTCTGTTGTATACTACATGCTAGAGCTTCTAAAAAACTTTATCGTATAATTGTGAAATAATATATTAATTAGCGATAACTTTTTGACATGTTCAAGTGTTTATGACACGAGATCTGTGAGATGAATTTGTCATCGTTGAGTGATGCATTGGTACGTTAAGCCACATTAAGATTTCCTCATGTAAAGCATGATAACAACCCATCATAAATGGTTATTTCCCACTTCTTAGCAAATCCGCCATTATAGTAGCAATTTACTAAGTTGCAAGTACACCTTGCTTTCAAAGGGAATTGAGGGATTACACTCTGGTTTATTTCATGTTATGCCTAAAACACACCTAAGCACCTAAGTAAGAGACAAAGTACAACCCTTTGAATCATACAGCATACTTTGCATGCAGATTGACCACAGTTCAACTAGAAAATTTGGATTTGGACATGCCCTAAATCCACTTTAGACCATGGGCTTTGATTGTTAAAATAGAGCCCATAGAGATAAACATTTCTGGTAACAGAGGCAATGAAACACACACATACAGTCAGTTGGACAGAAGGTATCAGTTGCTCCTTACAGAGTGAGTCTTTCATCCCACTTGGGATTGGATGAGCTGTGCGATTTGGTCGTTCGACGCGACTCCCCCTCCGCTGTCACCTCCACATAGATGGTGGTCCCAAACAGGCTCTTCTTCCTCTTGAGTTTGGCACAGGAAACTAATCATAGATGTAAGAGTAAGGGAAGAAATCAGTGAAACATTACCATTCATAAATTAAAGTCTCTTAATCCCGTTATTGCACTATGTCACCTCACAACTATTATGTGAGACAGTGTGTTCAAAACTGTCCACATTACAAGCAACATTACCCTGAAGACTCCTGTCGCTCGAGGCAGTACTAAGGTAGATCACCCAGCACAAAATACAGTTGATAATTTGTGAAATTAAACTAATTCAGCAGCTTCCTGACAGCTAAATCGAGCGCTAAAGCAACAAGTAGCTATCACCTTGCAAACAGTAAAACTTTTTCATTAAAAACAAGGTTAACAAAACGTTTTAAGAAATGGGTAATGGAGAGGGAGACTCACAATTACATAGAACATCATAGTTATTTTCAGGCACATGTATCCAATTGAATGTGCATATTTGAGTTGAATAAGTTAACACATAAATACACCCTTCAAGAATCTCTGGTATTTTCCCCTCAAAGATTTTTTTATCTCGCCCTTCAAAG
>OMLC01102517.1:6837-34113 GCA_900302585.1 Regalecus glesne | reverse complement strand
CTTCCAGACGCCAACCCTTTAGTCGCCTCTTACGACACGCAGGGATACGGTGGATGAATTCTGACCCCCATCCACAGAGGGGAGCAGTTAGGGGAACAGTGTCTTGCTCAAGGACACCTCGACACGCTTCTCTGCAGGATCGGGGATCGAACCCGCAACCTTCCGATTGCCAGGCGACTGCTCTACCCACTGAGCCATGCCGCCCCCTTTAACAAAACGTTTTAAGAAATGGGTAATGGAGAGGGAGACTCACAATTACATAGAACATCATAGTTATTTTCAGGCACATGTATCCAATTGAATGTGCATATTTGAGTTGAATAAGTTAACACATAAATACACCCTTCAAGAATCTCTGGTATTTTCCCCTCAAAGATTTTTTTATCTCGCCCTTCAAAGTGAGGTAAGAGCCAAACGTAAAATAAAACTAGTTAAGCCCCCTGCTTGATACAGGGGGCTTAACTAGAGATGCATCGATTGCAATTTTCTTAGCCGATTCCAATTTCTGATTTTTTAAAAGTATGACACAGCTGAGTCTTTAACTGATAACAGCACAAACATTTTTGTAACATTTGTTTAATGTAAATTTCAATTTTATGTTCACAGTGTTATTATTAAATAACTTTAACATTTTCTCCAAAATGACACCAGGTTACAGGTCCTTTTCTCACTGCCACCCACGCAAACCTCAAAATAAAGAGGTGCTCTGGGTTGCTGGACAGAGCCCTTTTGTACAGATAAAATCCAAATAACTAATTGCACCACATCCCACATTATCTAGCATGTTTGACTTTACCAAACTAAACAAAATTTTTTGAAGACATGTTTAGCATATGTTTGTGTGTGTGAGGTTGTGACATTACTCTCTGTGGTGCCGCGTGTGGGAAGTGAATCATCAGGGATTGCAAATCAGATATCATCTGAAACTGACTGGCCAGTCACCGGTCATGGCATATCAATCAGAAAATTCGCTGATTGCGGTCACTGATGGATCAATTTCTGCATCTCTAGCTTTAACCAAAGTTTTCTCATTGAAGGATGGTCACTTTAAGTCCAAGGCCATACCGACACCCCAGACATTCTGCCAAATTACATTTGGACTCACCAACGGCATGGAGCTGAGAAGTTCCTCCATGGTTATGGCTAGACTCTCCTCTAGACGAGGCCGTGGCCATGTCATTGACCACAGTGGAAGCCTTAGGACACACAGTGCAGAGTTAGCTTCTGGTATATAGTCTGCTATCAACAGGAAGTGGATGATTAAATCTAAGTTTCACAATCACCTTCAAGAGACACATCTGCTAGGATCTAACCCAAATTCCACACCAAGAGGGTAACAAAATAAAAGCATAAGCTGAAGTTCTTTTGTAGCTTTCATATCAAAGATTTTATATTCAGACCTGACACAACCTTGCTGCCTATTTTCCTTCCTTGGTGTCAAAAATACTTACAGCCATCAACATCAATACAAATTAGGTTGGAGTAGTTCTAAAAAGATATTGTTCAACCCCACAACAATGTTATTGAAGGTGGGAAGGAAACTGCATTTACCTGTTAAAATGCATTTGCTGTTTTGATTACTCTGTGCGATATGAAGCAAAAGGTGCGCTTTGTGTTCTCTCAAAATGAGAACTGCAGGCAGTACTCATATGGCTGGTGGAATGAATAGACAATGTTGCCCCTGGTCTGCTTGACCAGTCTAAAAAGCTATACTAGCACATAATGAGAGAAGGGAAATTCACACCTAGTCTGAAATGGAGTTAAAATGTGGATTTTCACAATGTCTCTGGCAACTGCAATGTACCGTGGTGGTGGTAATATAATTTAGGGTGGAAAACATCAAATGTGTTAGTGTGACACAAATTGTGCTGGACCGTGGCAGATATCCTGGAATGAAGGCATGAGGTAAGAGAGAACATTTGAGTTAGTGATGGGCTGCCTATTACACAGCCTATCCACGGCCATTCCCATCAGTTATGTGTGAGTCCTGCTGGAAAGCTGTTGTCTAGAGAAATTACTGATGGTGTACCTCCTTGGACAGAGCAAAATATAACAGTCAGCCTTAATGAAAATTGGTCCAGGGACATTTCTACATTGTAAATATAATGTATACTCACAATTGGTGTGTGTTGCTAGGCCCTCTGGTTCAGCCTACTCCGTGTCCCATGGTTCCCCTGTCACAACAAAAATGCTAAATGTTAGCAGGTGTAAGCCAAGTTGAGAGATCCTGGGTATATTGGGAAAAGTATGCTGAATATGGAACTACCGGGAAAAAGAAAGAGACTAAGACCAAAGAGGAAATGTATGGATGTGGTGAGGGAGAACATGCAGGTGGCTGGTGTGACTGAGGAAGATGCAGAGGATAGGAAGAGATGGAGATTGATGATCCAGTGTAGCAACCCCTCACAGGAGCAGCTGGAAGATTATTTGAAGCATAATTTTGTATTTTATTTATTGGAAGAGGCAAGACTTATGGCTGATAACACTGGTGTGAAATGGAAACTCAAACTGATAAGATCAGACAAGACAGTGTACCAACAGTCCAATACAGCTAACTCTTGATTGCTTGAAATGGCCTCCTGAGTGATTCAGAAAAGAAACTATTTAAATAAACTCGATCAATATATATTTACACAGGGCCCTTTCACCAACTGATGATCTGTACCTTACTGGTGAACTTGGTAAGCCATTGCTATCAACAATGGTTCTGTGATTAAATGAATCAACCCTGACTGTCTTATTTCTGTGTCTAAGCTTCATTACAACAAGAAAACAGAGTGTACCATACAAATTGGGACTCAGCAACTCAACACGAAGCCAAGATGCTGCATGTCCACTTCCACTTTTCTTAAAGGAAAAATCACTTTCCAAGATACCACCCATATCAACGAGTATTTTGAGTTTAACACCAAATTAAACGGAATTTAATTGAGAAGTATCTCTTCTGTCACTGTTATTTAGCCCACTGTAGGATTTTGAGAGAAACCCTAATGCATTAAATTTTTATTCAGGAAAAAGAAAAGGCACAGTCTGAAATCAGGATTTCTAGCTACACAACTCCTGAGAAGCAAACTATGTTTTAAACTTCATGCATTATGCATTAAAGGCAGCATTCTGAACTACAGTTTCCATCAACAAACATTTTATTTCCAACTCAAGCATCTTCAAATGAGTAGTCAGCTCCCTTTCAGTCCAAAATGCCGAACAGACTGTCCTGCTCTCTGATAAAGCCGTTTAGTTGCCTAAGCATTTCAGATAGAGAAGCATTCAGAAGAAAGAAAACACCAAGGCGACGCATGGTGTTAAAGGTGAGGACCAATTGTCTTCTAAATGGCAGGATTTCAAACCCAAAGGGATACATACACTGCCTTCTGATCCAACACAGCAGCTCCAAATAGGGGAGAGTGTGGATAAAGACTTCATGATCATAGGACCCAGCCTATGCACATATGGGGACTAGATGATCTGACAACATAGGCCCCGAGTCTGAGCAGGCAGCTTTTAAGCAGCTTAAAAGAAAGCCAATTAAAAAGATAGTCACTCTGAAAGAAAAAAAAAGAAAAAAGAAAAAAAAGATAAGTAGGAAGTAGTGATGCCAGGGTCAACCTGTGAGTCAGGCGGGTTCGGGTAAGCTTACTAGAAAACATCACGGGTTTGGGCGGAAGGGTCAAAAAGAGGCAAAGCAGTGTTCTGAGAAAGTTGTACAATAACAGTACGTGCAAAAGCATGGCTCAGTGGGTAGAGCGGTCGACTGGCGATTGGAAGGTTTCAGGTTCGATCCCCACACCTTCAGAGAAGCATGTCAAGGTGTCTTTGAGCAAGACACCGTCCTCCTAACTGCTCTGGTCTGTGATAGATTGGTGACCTATACAGGTTGTGTCCCCACCTTTCACCCAATGAGAACTGAGATGGGCTCCAGTTCCCCTGTGACCCGATTTCAGATAAGCGGTTGACAATGGATGGATGGTACGTGCAAAAGGCAAGGCTGTGCATCACCAGTCCATTTTTATTTCTTCTCTACCGCACAAACAACTTTATCACACAGACAGAGAAAGAGAGAGAGAGAGAGAGAGAGAGAAAGAGAAATAATGCATTTAATGAAAGGTTACTTATTGTGCTGCTATTCAACAATGTACATTACAATATTTGGAACATTTAGTCTGTTTATTTAACGGCCTATACCCAGGCATTATTCGACTAAGATACAATAGGCAATCCCTTGCAATCAGGGTATTATACTGGGCAAATAGCCAAAAAACCAAATAGTGCAAGACTGCAACACAGCTCACTTTGCTGTAGCCTAAATTTGGAGGTTTGCGGGTTGGGTCGGGTGGTTAATCAATACATATTTTTTATGCATGTCGGGTGGTGCAGATTGGCTCTTAAAATGGATAAGATGGGTGCAGGGGTAAAAAAAACAGACCCATGCATAGTGAGTAGGCTGGCTGGGACCAATAGGAAGCGATATAATTATCTTTGAAAGCACTTCAGTGCCAAGAAACAGTTCTTTTGCAAACATACTCAGTGTAAACGCTTGACCACATCTTAGTACCCAAGGCGTTTCTCTGACTGTAACTATAACCAAGATCTCAAATCTCTTTAGTCTCAAATATATCAATTATGGCTTTAATGATTGTTGAAGAAACTTTCAGATCCAATCATAGCTCAATCTGCAGGTCTGTTATGCTCCTCTGCTGATGACAAAAAAGTAAAGGTGCATTTCATGTCACAATTAAGCACCATGTTGTGAGGGTGAATACCGACCTAGACAAACCATGGGGGATTAAGGTTGAATGCCCTTTTTGACGTCCCGTGTCGGGATTGAACCTACAATACCTGGTGCATTCTACCAATAAGTTACTGCGGAATCATGCGTTTATAGTTTCTATGGGGATTCCTAACTTCAGTCCAATCATCGATTTTCGCATAGGAGCTCCATTTGAGCAATAAAATTACAGTAGCCACATTATTGAGTAGGCATAGACTTCAGTCCTTTCGGGCACCCATTTTTTGTTCATTCCATCAAAAAGTCACATTAATGTGCAAGTCTATGTTGAGGATCAAAGTACCACCAATCTAATCTATACCCACAAATCTGTTACAAAAGCCTCAATTATTCTTGTTTTTAGTCGGTGATACAGTGAGGAAACTTTCTCACAAGGATGAACTAGTGATGGCGGTGTTCATGTAATTCTTTGCTTTTGGGCTCATCGTGGGAAAGTTTCATGATGATCAATCAAATGCACTACTCAATATTGGTCACTCAGTTAAAATAGCTCAGGGAGTGGAGTGCAGCAGCTATGTTATTTGCTGCCCCATTATCACGTATCTACATGTTGTACATCATTGAAAAAAATGCTGTTCAAGTGGCCTAAACTTGACCTCTGAACTGTTATGTATGAATCTTTCATGGATCCAGAGCCCATGAGCCATGAGAAAACCAGATCCATTGGCAATTACTGCCTAAGGTTTTCTGAGATGGGGGGGGATTCTCACCACATGCCAAATGTTTCTGTGTTACACCGTAACAGCTAAAGGGAAACATTTGGATGGGGGTAGGTTTAGGATGGCTGAATTCATTGTTAAGCCTTCTTAGGATGCTGTGGGTCCAATTCATCCAAAAATCATCCACTTAATGCCACATGTGTGAAATATGCACCAACCTTATTCTGATATATCAACCAGCTTCTTACATAATTGACTCTACAAGAGACACAGGGTCACTTTATCTGTGTAAATGACGTTTGGATAAAATAATTACTATATAGATGGTAGTGGACTCTTACTGAGTGCTTTGCATCACATTGCAATTCAGGTAGTCAATTAAATTACTCAAAGACTCAAGTATTTGGACAGAACTAGTTTGAGAAACAGAATCTAATTTGTACCATGTCAGCAGCAAGTACAGTACAAGCAGACACAGATTTATGATCTGAAGATTATCTCAATGTTTTGAGAATCATTATGCACACTGATATGGCAGAATGTGTACTTATATGGATGTATAATCCACATCCCTAAAACAGTATGAGGTTCTGGATGAGTGCCGAGTAAAGAACTGCAGTTGGCTAAAGATTGGTGGACAGAATGACCATGCAGCTTTTAACATCCACCAAGCTGAAGTGACACTTGGTTTTCAAAACAGTCCACTCCCATCAGGACTCTTCACCACTCCAACACATTAAAAATGCTGGACATGTTTGCAACGATGGCTAGCAGCAACCTCCTAATGTGTTTTCTACACAGTAATTATTGAACAAGAAAATAGCTGTGGGATGTGAGTGTTAATCCCTTGTCAGGCATTGACAATGCAACACTGTGAGGGAAAGAACACTTGTGTTATATGTGCTGGAAGCATATTTTGATATAAGGCCAATTCACTTTGAATTCCTGGGACACTTTCATTGCTAAATTGAATTTAGATCTCAAGTTTACATCTTAAGTTTCAAATCATCCTGGTTTGTGAACACACTCTAGTCGACTGATCATTCCAAACCTCAAGTTTAAACTCGAGTTTATTTCTCAGTATTTAGTTAGAGTGGCAAAACTACCATATGGGCTCTGCACAATGGACCCCTCTATCTTGCTACTATTGTATCAAAGATCTTGAGCCCCGAGTCTGGTACAGCATGTTAAAAGATGTGCAAAGTGTGCCTGCGGGTAATTATCCACATACATACAATGCAGTTGAACAGATACTTCACAGTAAATAGCTGAATTATGTCACAGATTATGTTTTCGTGTATCATGGTGCACAGACACCAGATTTTATCAAGTTGGCAAATCTATCACTCTCTTCATCTCAACTCCTCTTATATAGAAGTGACCTGTTTTCCTAGTGACCATTTCATTTCGGCATCAACTGTACAATGCATTTCCCTCTGGCTGTTCATTTTAAAACTGTATTTCACTTCTTTCATTCCCTACTGCCATAAATTATGTTACGTCTGATTGTCATGGGCAGGCCACAGCCCGCTTTGACCATCTAGCACTGACTTGTTAGGCTGCCAATGAGTTATCATTTTCATTGCACACTCCTCCTTCCAAGACTGATACTTGCACAGGAGGAAATCCTGAATATGGCATGGCATTAATTGAGACAGCAGATATGTAGTTCTAAATGGTCTGCAACTCACTGGGCAAGCAGCAAAAAATACTATTTTCTTTAAAAATCAAATCTGTTAATTTCTCTCGAGGCTCACCATTATGCAAAAAAAGTGCTAATTAGTTCGAAGAATAGGAGCCTCTGGGATAACACGAGCATAGGTTTCACCTCTACTTAGACAGACCGTAATAAGGTTGTAACTGAAGAACAGACCCTTGTAGAAAGGTCAGCCAACTGACTGCATGCTGACATGCGTGCACGGACAAAAGCATGCGCGCGTACACACACGCACACATGCACACAGTGTCAGTGAGCAGAGCAGAGCCTAAGGGCTACCAGCTGACTGAGGCTGGAGTTATTCTCCAGAAGAATGATGCCATTGTCTCCTTTCTCTAGCCCTCCCTCTCTCCAATTCTCTCTCTCCCTCCTCCAACGGTGCACTTCATCTGTGAAAACACGGCTGAGGAGACCCCTGGCCCTGCCAACATAAAAGCCATCCCTCTCAATATCAAAGTAAGGGAATCCTACAATAAAATAAAGACTCACTACATGGGACTGCTGGTTCAGTACACTAAGGTATCAGGGTCTCTGGGGGGGGGGTGTTATGGGACAACCAGAGGTCTATCAGGGGCTCAGGAAACCCCTTGGACATGTGGAATGATTTGATTTTTCTGTCCTGGGTGAGGGTGTGGTCGTGAAAATGATAATTTTCATTATATAGTTGTCTTTAGGGATAATATGTTGCTTCAAAGTGCACATGTTCATACTTTGTAGCAAACCAACAGATGACTCTTAACCTCACCTTTGCCAAATGTCATCGACAATGGCAATAACAAAACACTATTAGCATTTCCACTGTCAGTTTGTCATTAGCTACTCAACCCTCCTTCTTCTCCCTTATCCTTGTCCAAGTTTTAGATATCTTTTCATTACTTATATCTCAGATTCAAATACTGCCTACTGGAACAAGGAACCCATTACATGGTTTCTGTGCATGTACTTATGTTCACCGACATCCAGTTCCCACCTTGTAGAATAACATGGACAAATGGATGAGAAAAACAGAGGAGCAAGGAAGAGTAAAAAGACAATAAATTCCATCTATTTGACTTAAGTTTAGCAAACTTATAGCTAACATTATCCTAAAAGATGGGAGAAGGATGCCATTGAAGACAAGAACATGGCCTTCTCATTCCAGTAGACAGTTCTCGTTTTTAAGTATAACTACAGAAAAACGAGTGACTTTTTGTCTTATAAGTGCTTGTTGGTCACATAAAAAAGTTGCAAAAGGTGACAACACATTTAAGATTGGAAATATTGAAAGTCCATATTGAATTCAAATCGCCACAGGGATGCTATTACTGTTCATGCAAATGATGTTGCTGCTACATGGCGGTTTGCTGGTGTGCCCTCACAAAACACGCATAGATAGGCAGGCTACAGTATTTCATCTATCATGCTATATAGCCTCTAGAATTGTCTTTTTCTCTAAATGCTCACTGTTCTCCTTTAAGGCAAAGGGCTGCTCTAGTGAGAACAAATGCTAGCAGGCTGCAACATGACAGCCGTTACTCTACCATGCAGCAATCATGGGAGATATAGTCAAGGCAAGGGAGCAGAACATCAACTGCAAAAGGCTCTGAGCGGGAGTAGAACCCCCACTGAACCAACGAGAGAGAGAACCTCTATTCTGGTTTTAATGATCCACTGGCACAATACCCCATTCCACTCTCAGAAATGCCATCTACCCTTCTTGGGCATGTAGACAGGGAACTTCCTCTCCAAGGTTTCATGACTAGGCAGAGTGTGTAGAATTTAACAAACCTGGTTGTCACAAAAACAACAATAACCCAGTACAACCTAACAGCCAGAGGAAGCACAAAGCAGGTCACGAACATTGGTTTGCCTCTGCAGTAATCTTCTGTGTTACATCCAAGTAGCTAAAACAGTGCAGTACTCTGTGCTTGATCAAGAAATAGCACACAGAAGGCATTAATACAATGTTGGGCACTAGCTGTACGAGGTGGGCATGCACACAGAATACATGGGTGGGTGGCTTGATGCCCTCCCTGAGCCAAACAGCATTTTCTTTTAAAAAAAGGAATAGTGTCTCATATGATGCATGGACAGACAGTCCAATTAAAGAGCTGGTGGGCAGTGATCAGTAACTGCCACAGATTCCAACAAGTCATTGGTTGAATAAATAAATAATAAATAAAATAGATTCCCTTATCAGTCCCACAAGGGGGAATTTGGATTTCTCTGCATTTTAACCCATCCTATTGTATAGGAACAGTGAGCTGCCAGCATATAGCACTCAGGGAGCAGTTAGGGGCTCAGTGTCTTGCTCAAGGACACCTCGACACACTTTCTGCAGGACCGGGGTCGAACCTGCAAACTCCTGATTGCCAGACGACCACGCTACCCACTGAGCTATGCCGCCCCCATAAAAGCTCAACAAGCTCAAAATTGTCTGTTTTGCCAATGGAAAAAGCTATCCTCCTCTTTGCTACCCTCCCCAGACAGCAGGTAGGGTGACAGCTACTGAGCAGGATGACAAATTATGTGAGTCTGGGAGAGGGTCCAGCTCTCTTCTGCCACCACTCTCCAAGGTCCTGACAAATGGCTAATGAAAAGGGATATTAGCCAGGCGATACACTGGCCCCTGATCCTGCTGTTATAGGTTGACTGACAATGGGGGAAAGAGGTGAGATCTTGCCTCTGACATGGTATGACATCCAGATATCGGGATGTGTCAAGGTATTTAAGTATTAACATAAAGGTTTTGACAGATATTTAAGCTGTTGAACAGATGATAAACATCCAGTTTAACAAATGCTCAGTTAAAATATTATTTGTGTATTTTATTCAATGACAATGAGGTCATTGCACAATCTGTATTCTGGTAACCACCAATTACTCCTTTGTGCAATTTTTCTCCCATCCCTTACTCTCAAGTCTTGCTCTACAAATATCAAATATTGTATGTTAATGCATATGAGGAAATAGGGTGGGGTACACAGAAAAGAGCATGCATAGACTGCAGTGCTACCTCTCTCCTTTACCAATTGAAGCAAATACCTCACTCCTACAGTGCACACTAATTTCCATTCCAGCAGATCAAGTGAATGCCCTAAAGCTTAACAAAATAACCTCACACTTTTTATGTGTGAGCAGTGATGGTGGGAGAGGATTCTAGACTAAAATATGCACATGGGTATGGGGTGTATGTATCTGCTATATGAACCTACCTGGTGGTGCAGTACAGGACTAATGTATTTTTTTCATCCATGAAATGCATTGCCTTCACTTGACAAAAATAACAATTATTTAATATTTAGTTAAATATAAGCCATTGACAAAAACTACCTGTATGAGAAGAGCCTATATAAAGTAGAATAACCTTCCAAAAGCAAGAGCAATAAACATCAAGTCTCCGCGTTAATATTCACAGCCAGTTTCATAGTCAGTGCACAGTCCAGCCAATAGTAGACTGAGCAGCTCAAACCTACGCCCTTCAAATGTATTACAGGATCATGATAGGGATCAGAGACAAAGCTTACCTATACAGAGGTCTGAGGAAACTTTAGGTACACAACCTGAGTACTTGAATGTGTGTTTACAAATGATTTGACTCGCATGGCTTGCCTCCTGTTCAATCCATTTTCAACACCTGCTTCTGACAATGAATGGCAAATGACTACAAGAAGTATCTTTTGATCTACAAAAGAGGGGAAGCAGTGCAGGATGTGACAATTCAATTTATGCAAGATTTTAGGGACACTGCATATTAGTCGAGAATCACAGGAAAATGACTACAAAAAAAGATCTGGACACAATGGGTTACGTCTGCATAATTATCATGCTATATATATATGATAAAGGGCCTCAGTCAATCACCACAGTAAATCCTTTCAAAAGTCATCATAACGGCAACACCAGAGATTCTACTGCTGTTGAGTAAGAATTGATATACTTCTTAGTATGTTTACTTCCTATACATGGACTAAAATAGGAATTTCAGTTTAGACAAACAGATTTCAACTTGACCAATAGCACAGGCCTTGTAGTTGGAGAGATGGCTTCAGAAAGTTTACCAGAACCTCATAAAAAATAATCTAATAAGCTGAGACTTACTGACAAGCCATCTTATAGAGTATGTAGTTCAAGAGTAGTTGGAATTACATTTGATCCGTGGTTGCTGCTTTCATCACTGGTGCTAGAGGTTCAAAGATCCTCTTGGTGATTATATACCAACTTGAGCTTCAAGGAGACAATCGATCGCTTCCACCTCCAGCTATAATGATCATTATCACTAACACATCTTCGTTTCATTTTTTCTGCTTGGAGGATGGCCGTGCACTCAAATAGTTGAAACAAAAGTAAGCGTTTAAAAGAAAAAAAAGCTACATTGTTCATATCTGGGATTAAAGACTTCAATCTTTCATTTAATATTTGCTTTATGATCTACACTCTGGGATGACTGGATGCACAAACAGCTAAAGACAAATGTTTATAATGGGACGACATTTTGAACAGGCTCTCATCCTGTCCTGAAATAAAGCTTACAGTATATGTGGGTGGATTTGCTTACAAAACACTTCTCTCTGATGCAAGACAATGGATTCTCGACTTTATGCCATATGTGTCAATAGGATGTAAAAACTTATTTGCAAGAAAAGACTGTTGACAGACCCAAGCAACCGGGCTTATGAGGAGTGCAAGGCTCTCGTTTTACATATCATATGATAAATATATATGTACATAGTGAGGTGAATGCACTAAACACAAACATCAGGGGAGCTCATGATGTCAGAAGTATGCGCCTCTTGAAGTTTCTTTCAAACCCCATATCCATTCCACGAGACCAAAACATACTAAATAAAAAACAACAAAAAGAAATTAGCCATAACCACAAGAGAAAAATATCTGAGCCAAAACACATTCTTGCTTTGACGTGCAGGCCTGTTCTTCAGTTGCCTCTCTGATTCTTTTTATTATGACCAACATTAAAGCAGACATACTAATTTCCAACTGAATGTGACTCACTAACATAGGAGAAAGGACCTTTAAATCTGTCCATCTAGCGATCAATCTGTCTAGACAGTTCAGGCTGCACTGCAGCAGCCACCCCATGTTTCCAGGGGCTTCATTTAAGAAACATTCTTGAATGTTATGGTTTTGCACTAATGCACATTTTCCAAGTTGATGTACGTTTTATTTATAACAGGTTCTGTTCATTAAATACATTTCTTTCTTTTGAATCTTCAGTCTACAGATGAGCTCAAAATTTGAAGGCATATAAAAAAAAATAAACTACATTCTGTGGTTGCAGCATCAAGCCCACACCGTTTTTTTTTACAATCAGAAAATAGAGCATACCTAGATAGACTCCTATTTCAACTATAAGCCTATCCATTTGTTTTAAATTTACCGATAAAACTCATGTTGACTGATATCTTCACCCTTAAAAGTCACCTCTCCTGAACTAGAGCAATTAATAGTACAAGGTGTACAGCCTACTATCATGTTTTACTCCCTTCTGGACTTGTTCATATAAAGCACTTTTCTAGTCTAGTGACAAATCAAAGCACTTTACAATGAATGCCTCACATTTACGGAACTACGCGAAATACGAACTCGCAACACCCGACTCCCAGGCGTGTGCTGTATCCACTGAGCCACCACACCTCTGATATTATTTCATAACCAGTAGCAGTTATTGTGTGTATGTCAAGTGCATACTCAATTCGTACCTATAACCTTGAACAAGTAAGGTGAAATTTTAAAAGACTATTACAGTGGATTTATGTCTCAAGGTATCATATTTTGTACATGCCAATGTCATAAACAAGGGCTCGATTCAAGGCTATGTAATAAAAATGGTGTCCAACCTTCTATGTGCCATCAAATTTACCGTATGCAGGTTTCTACTCCACATTATTATTACAACAGTTGTTTCACTGAGTAGCACACTTTTTTAAAATCGGATATTATTGGAAATATTAGGATAAACACAGCAAAAACATGGCTTCCAATGGTGCAGGGTTTGATGCCACCACCCGAAACGCCTAATGCAAATCCGTTTCACACATTTACTGACAAAACAACATGGGCTTCTTCTTACACAAACAGCATCCCTTCATTTTGATATGAGCCATTTGCTTTGCACATTACATGCAGGGAACAACTCTTGCTTTCAAAGGTCAATGTGAGAGGGAGAAAGCATACACAAGTATATTTGAGGGCCAGCCAGGCAAAGCTTCTACTCAAGTGACAGCTTCCTGTAAGTAATTCCCTCCCAGTGTGGCACAAATACATCCATGGTGTGACAGCTGGAACTCCAGACTGTTAAAGGCTGAGTGAAATGGCAAAATGGTGACTGGCTCCCAGGGTCCTCAAAACACAATAGCCCAATTTGTAAGGAATGGAATCCTTATATAGGGACAGTGCATATTAAGTGAAGTGAAAGTGTTTTATCATCACACGACCATTAATCAACATTTAGAATGTAAATATAGCTAGATTTAGCCACCAGTTGTTGTCCAAAGCAGTTAGGGGTTCAATGTCTTGTTCAAGGATACTTTGACATGCTTTTTGGAGACTGGAGATCGAAACACAAATCTTCTGATTACTAGACTACTACTCCCATGCTATCCCAGAAGAGTTTAATAAGCAATGGAACTGAATAAAGTTGAATATGGACCTTGGATTGTCATCCTAAACTTTTCTGGAAATCTAGGACTAAAAGAAAGCTGCACCTCAATCGGTAACAGGGCTATTCATTGTTTTTACCACAGCGTAATCCGAGTTCCCCTCGCTGGCTTGGGTCCAGTGATATACAGCATCGTTTATGCTTTGCAAGCAATTCACACCTTCTTAAAACCATGTTCATTTAAGTGGACATTGACGCACCGTTGGAGCCAAATACTGTCAAATCGCTACGTTCCCAGCCCTATAGTAACCCAAGTGTTACTTAACGTACAGTTCACTACCAAACAAACGTCGACCAAAGGATTTCTTCTATTCAAGCGTTATAAAATAAATGTGCACCGAGCGACAACAGCACAATAACAAATAAGGCTGCCAAGTAAGCACTTAGCTATTCCCCTCATGCTTTATCGAACTTCTCAGATGCCATTACATGGCAACACCTTGTTATCGTTTCATAAAGCTTCACAAATATATCCGCATAAACACAAACTTCCATGGTAAACTCCTCCTCACCAGCTATCTTAATTTGACAATAGAAATGTCATGTTATAATTTCATCTAATGACAACGCATACATTAGATGACTGCAGGGAAGCGGGTTCCTAAATCGCACTTGTGCTTAATAAACATGTACTTGAACCAATGCAACAAGAAAACATTGAGCAATAGGGGTAAAGCTAGCCATAGCTAATAAGGAAAAGTTAGCAGCCAGCTAGCTAACTATGGGCAGTGCCTCGTCTGTGCAGTATGCTAAGGTAAACTAGGTGGCAACAAGCTAGGCAGCCGGTCGTTGAAAACCAACACTGATGAGTTCAGTGACTATGCAAGGAAGCTCGGCTAGGCTAGCTATCCAACTAACTTCACACATTACCTTCCGAGGTAGATGAATTACGCATGTAACATTACAAATGTAAACATTTCCAAGCCATGACAGCCACCAGACACAAAGACGAGTGCGTAAAAGTGAAAACTTCGAATGGGGTAAACATACCAAGCTAAACTGAAATAATCCGTAAACTTGCTTTGCTAACTACAGGGTAAACTACCACTAGCCAAGCCAGCTAGCGCACACGCTAACCTGCTAGCATCTCAGTGAGATGTCCGCCATCACTGAGCTAGCCAGCCAGTTGGATGGATGTAGAAAACAGACGGGAAATAGATCATTTTGTCAACAACAGCGGGTCGTTGATGGCTAGGGAGCCGATGCCAGCTGGCCAGCTGTGCTTTACCGTGCCTGTTGCTCCACTATTTTTCGACTCCCGATACCTCTGCGGTTCCTTGAGGTTGCTCGTACAGAATGCCCAGTCGCTTTACATCTCGGGCTGGACGCTCTGCTACGGTTCGATTGCCATCTCCCTTCCGCAGACAGGCAGAGGCAGGCGGCGGTACACACTGTGGCGGACGCAGGCTGCATATAGGTAACGCGGGCGCCACCCCAGCGACCGTCCTGTGTAATAACACCACAGGCTGCACATATAGACATGCAATATGGATATATTGAAATATTTATAGACACAGTGCTCCTATTCAGTCTCTGTAAGTGCAATGGACAGCTTTTAGGTAACCGAGGAATAGCCCGTCATATAAACTCGTGGTTTTAGAGGAACAATCTCAATATGGGTGGAACCCAGTCACTTAGGATGCACAAGCCAGTGCATTCTTAGTGCTGGTCCCAAGCCAGGATAAAGGGGGAGTGTCACGTAAGGAAAGGCATTCAGCGTAAAACCTTTGCCAAATCAAATATGCGGATCATCAATCTTCTGTTGTCTCCTTGAGAATTCTCACAATTTGTCTCCCTGTCAAAGTTTTTCTTAGAGGGAGTTGTTCCTTATCTGATGTGAGGGTCTAAGATCTAAGGACAGGATGTTGTGTTATTGTAAAGCCCACTGAAGCAAATTTATAATTTGTGATAATTGGCTTAAAAGGTAAATTTAAATGACTTGACTTAGATCAGATTTCCATACTGAATCAGTGACTCAAGATCTTGAATCTTGATCAGTCAAGGCCCGGGTTATCAACATTGGCCAGCAGTGCGCTGGTGGAAACTATGCTACTGTCAGGCCAAGAGGAAGGAGAGGGGGAAGGCATGTCCAGAAGCAGTGAGAGAAGAGGAGGTGTACGAGTATGAAGATGAGTCATAACTTCATATGTTGGCACTGTGACTGGTAAAGGGAGAGAGCTGGCTGATATGATTTGTGTGCGCAAGAGACCGGGTGAAAGGGGAGTATGATCAGACGTGTTAGAGGTGGTTTCAAACGTTTGTACTATGGTGCAGACGGGAGGAGAAAAGGGGTGGGGGTAATTCTGAAGGAAGAGTATATCAAGGGTGTATTGGAGGTGAAGAGAGCATCAGACAAAGTGATGAGAATGAAGTTGGTGGATTTTGGAAAAAGGATGGAAATGACCATGTTGAATAGATATTTCAAGAGTAACAAAGGGTGACATAAGAGTGGAGGAAGGGACACACATATGGACAATATTTTCTACAGGAGGTGTAATCTGAAAAAGATTAGAGACTACAAAATGGATCCAGGCAGCATCAGATGGAGACTAAGATAACTTTGGAGATTGATGAGAGGAGGAGAGTGAAGACAGAGGGCCATGGATCAAATATTGGGAGGTGAAGAAGGAAGCGTGCTGTGTGGAGTTCATGAAAGAGTTAAGACTGACACTGGGTGGTAGTGAAGAGTTGCCAGATGGCTGGGCAACCACAGCAGAGATTGGGAGGGGAGACAGATAAGAATCTGCAGCAGGTTAGGGCGATAATGGATAGAGATTAATATGTACTGATAAGGGAGGAGAGTGTGTTGAGAAGGTGGATGGAGTACCTTGAGGGGCTAATGAATGAAGAAAAGTAGAGAGAAGGTTGGATGATGAGGTGATTGTGAATCAGGAACTGCAGTGGGTTAGCAAAGATGACGTGAGAGCAGCTATGAAGAAGAGAAAGAGGGAAAAGGTGGTTGGATGACATACCCATGGAGGCATGGATGTGTTTAGGAAGGGAGTTTTTACTAGATCCCTTAACAATCTTGGAAAGTGAGTGGATGCCTGAGGAGTGGAGAAGAACCATACTGGTACCAATATTAAAGAATAAGGGTTATGTGCAGAGCTGTAGCAACTACAGAGGTGCTACAGCACACGCAACACACACAACATGAAAATATGGTAAGAGTAGAGGAAGCTAGGTTAAAAGAGGTGATTAGCAAGCAGCTGTACGGTCTCAGGCCAGGAAAGAGCACCACAGATGCAATGCTTCCTTTGAGAATGTTGACAAAGTACAGAGAAGTTCAAAAGGAAAATTATAGGAAAAGAAAGCCAGTTTATCTGGTCATCGTATTCTTGGAGTGCAATCTGCCTTCTGCATTTAACCCATCCTATACAATAAGAGCAGTAAGAAGCTGCTGCAAAGGCATGGATTTAGAGAAAGCATATGCCAAGAGAGAAGGTGTGGTACTACATGAGGAAGTCAGGAGTGGCAGAGAGGTATATGCAAGACTGTTGCAGGATATGTTAGGCCAGTGTGACAGTGGCGAGGTGTGCAGTACAAAAGAGAGATGGGTTCATGGTGGAGGTGGCAGAGTTGAAGATGCTAAGATTGTAGTTGGAAGTACTGAAGAAGAATAAGATTAAGAATGAGTATATCAGAAGGACAGCTCAAGTCGGACGATTTGGAGACATAGCAGGAGAGGCAAGACTGAGATGGTTTGGACATGTGTGGAGGAGAGATGCTGATATACTGGGAGAAGGATGGTGAATATGGAGCTGCCAAGCAAGAGGAGAAGAGGAAGACCAAAGAGGAGGTTTGTGGAGCTGGTGAGGGAAGACATGCAGGTGGCTGGTGTGACAGAGGAAGATAGAGAGGACAAGAGATGGAGATGATGATCTGCTGTGGAGACCCCAATAGGAGCAGTTGAAACTTGTCACCGATATTAACAAATGTTTTGAGTGTGTGTGTTTTGGCCAAACTGTCCATCTTTCTTTGACTACTTGCCAAACCCCTCAGGGCAACTCCGGACAACATTCTGATAAAAGCCAATGTAATTCCTCAGCTGTTTATCCTCGACTTCAAGGGAGAGGCCTGCCTCTAATGCAGTCAGCATCAAGTACTTAATAACATCTTCCTTTTCATTTTCCTTTCAAAGGAGAAAATGGAGCTCTCTTTGTGTCTCTCTTCCTTCCGTCTCTCTCCTCACCTACTGTTCTTTCTATTATCACATACTTGGGATTGCTCGCTTGTGTTTTTCCATTACCCTGTGTTGTGACAGCACATATGTGTAAACGTCCACCACAGTAGGCCATGAAAAGCAATCAGCAGCCAAAAACAAGTTAATGGAACTTGGATTTTTTACCAAACCCAGACTGTCTGGTCAATCATGCTCCATGTTACATATGTTGCTCTGGTTTCAACTTCTGTCTTTAAAGCCCTTTTATCTTTATTTGTCATCGAGTTCCTACAATGAAATTTGTCTCCTGCATTTAACTCATCCTACTGCAATGCCTGAGACCAACTCCAGTTCTATTTCCTATTACCTTGCTCAAGGGGATAAACAGGATTATTGACCCCAACATGCATGTATTTTTTATGGGAGAGGGGGGGAAACTGGAGCATTCAGAGGAAACCCACACAGACACAGTGAGAACATGCAGCTCCACACAGGAAGGACCTGGGATGGGATTCAAACCCAGGACCTTCTTTCTGTGAGGCAACAGCGCTAACCACTGGGCCAATATGCTGTCTTATAAACACAAGCTTAAATGAGACTGTTAATATAAATAATATAATATCTCTACTACTGGGAGCTGTGGTAGCTCAAGGGTAAAGTGGGTGCTTGAAGGACTGATGAGCCAGAGGCTACAGGTTCAAACCTGCTGGGGCCTTAATACTCCATGCTCCATTTAAATCCATGTCCTTGACCCCCACAGCGTGGGGCCTAATCATGACCTGTAAAAATGGACCTCTACAAAACATTTCTACTACTAATACCACAACAAGTAGGCTACACAGAAGCTTTTTCATAAGCTACCGATAATTCCATAAGAAGGGAAGCTATTCCTAACTCCATCAAACAAATAGGCAGGGATAGCTGCTTTAACATCCATGTTATCACAGCACTAAAACTAGAGTAGTTTAAATCCCAAGCTTCAACCAAGAAAATGAAAAGTTAAATCCTTAAGATTGCAACATTCTACCAAACCTTCTGAATTTTGACTAGCTTATTACCTCATTAAAATTTGCTTGACTTGGCATCAGTCTCTATTGAGAAGGCTTTTACATCGAAAAGGTTGGTGGAAAAAGTCAAAACGGCAAGCAAAGGTCCCTTTAGTGATGACAAGCAACTCTGTGTTGTCTTGGCGGTCCTTCGGAAGCCTTTCTGTACCTCTTCCCTTATACATATTCAAACATTATCGCATTGGATCTCTTTTAAAATGCTATTTTCCCTCTTCTGTTTATTTCGATCCATCCGGCGGTGAGACATAAGTAAATAAATGGAATGGATTATGAGGGGACACATGTTGATAATCTGTCTTTTCAGCCATTTTGCACCAAATCCACTCAAACCAATAACGGTGTCTGAAAACAGATTGTTTCCATTTCCCATCTCTTCAAATTCAAGGAAAGGGAGGAAAACCAGAACAACTATAAAGTTTGTGAGTGAAACCCTGCCAGAATGTAAATGGGAGGCCACAGGGATTTTACTGTTGCTCACCATACTATACACTTTGAAGGGGATTTACAATGACAGATCGGTAAGACCTCCGACTCATCCCAACAGCTTGAGTGACATAAAACACATTTATGACCAACTCATTTTGTCCTTTGATTTCATCAAGATACCAAGCATTCCTGTGGATTTATGTTTGCAGCATCGACACCGAAGCTAAATGGTTCCATTTAGTTGCAACAATCCTCTGTCTTTTTGTATCTGTTGTTCTCAAATATAAGAGAACAAGTGTGGTACTTCCCTTACTGAAGTCTACCACAATACTGGTTGTTTTCATTGTCGACCAGGTCCCCGGGATCCATTCCAAATTACACAATTCATTGTGCTGTTATGTCAGGACCCCATCCAAAACAAAAACCCCTGATTGAGGGATATTGGTGTTCTGGTATTTCAACAAAGTAAAACTCAGGAAGCAGCTTTGTGTTATGATTGACAAGCTTGTTAGTATGCTACCAGAAATACTATTACTGAAAATAAGTCAAGTGCGTACGTAAAGACGTATAGTTATGTAAGGACATAAACATTGGCATTCTACAGTGAATAAGATGGTTTTTACTTGCCATAGCATAAGTCTGGGGAGCCCTGAGTCTGGTTCCAATGGGGGCCTGGCCAGGTCATGTTGGTTGTTACGTAGAGACTTCAGCCTCACACACACACACACACACAAAAGAGAGATGTTGGATTTACTCAAAATTCTTATGTCAGATGGTTCCACTTTGATTCCTCTCATGTTCCACCTCTCCGTCATCCTCATTGGCACATCGGTAAAGTTGAAATGGTTACATCTTTGGATGAAAGGGGAAGTGGCCATTGTGTATTCTCTCAGGTGAAGAGTGCTCAAAGCACAACCACTCTAGAGAAACAAGACAAAAAGTAAAAGTATCTCTTTTACAAGCCTGTGGCAGACACACAACCTGTGCCTTTCGATATTCATTTTACTTGTAATTTCTTACCTACTTGGACTCCATGACAGTAATGTTTCGATGTGTATCCTTGTTATTTCCTTTAAATCTTTATATTTATAGTGATTTCAGCATTGAACACATGGCCTGCTTTTGAAACTACATGTCTGTGTGTGTGTGTGTGAGAGAGAGAGAGAAAGAGAGAGAGAACGACCAGTAGAGGTCCTCATAGTTTCTGTTTTTCCGTGATGGCAGCCACCTCACACTTGGGAACAACAGCATCCATTTACATGTCCCCAAGAGAAACTGGCATTCCTGAAAGCTTCACAATAGGGTTCCTTTGCAGAATATTATAAAAGGGGGACATACATTTCAAAGCATTTATACAATTCCTGTGAACAAGTGATCAACAGGTGCACTTATGAATGTTGATGTAGAAAATGTGGCAACGCTGATTAAATATACCAAAACCGGTTCATTGAACAAAATCCAATCCGTCTATTTTGTTTTAAAGCATAATATGTTCAAACTACATACTCTTTAAGTCAGTCGAATTCACTTCAATGGTCAAAGTCTTTATCTATCATAAGTGCATAACATTGCCTCATAAATAGTCATCAATAGAAGATTTAAGTGTATAAATAAGGCAGTAATTGATTTACTATTTGGTCCCAAGGGCATTCACAATGGCTCTCAGCCCCGGTCCTCACGTACCACCTGTACATCTGGTTCCCCGAGGTCGTTTACTACACTCACCTGTCAGTCAAGTATTGCAGCAATCTAATCACAACAGGTGAGAGTATTTGACTACCTGATGGAACAGAAAACCTGCAGTACAGGTGGTGGATGAGGACCGGGTTGAGAACCACTGTACCACCCATCCCTCCATCATCAACCACTCATCCAAATCTGTTCTGAAAGTGGAAAACTGCATTTGTGAATGTTTTCACTAAAACCCAGAACAATTCAACTGGAAAAGATAAAAAAGTGTTTTCAATATATCACCTAATCCCGTTTAGCATTTGGAAATCATTGGTATATGAACTCTGTTGGAATTCATCTTTAAGGCAGGTCCAATATCGGATGCCCGTATGTCCTGGCAGACAGAAACAAAGAAAATAATCTGTTTATGCTGGGAGGCTGAGGTCCACTGGGATTTTTATGAGCCTCCTCCAGATTTTATGTGTGGAAAATATTCTGTAGGGTTGAGAGCTCACTGCCAATGATGTTTTAAGCTGTTGCCACAACTCTCTGGAGAGCCTTATGGTCACGGATGCCATACTATACCCTAACAATTGTTCAACCAGTCAGGATGCTCCTTATAGTGCACCTGTAAAAGTTTGAGAGGATGTTTGGAGCCATTCCATGCCTCTTTAGAGCCATTGGCGGGTAGATTTTACTACAGTGTATGCAAAGTCACCGTTAAATTCTCTGTGAAATGTGCACTGAGGAACTTGAAGCAGATGACTCTTTCCACTTAAGCTTCATCGATGCATATGGGACCGTGTCCACCGCCTGCTGCGTCCTGTTGCCCACAATCATCTCTATAGAACAGACAGACAGACATGCAATGGATGTTGTGCATACAGAATAAAGCACGATTTACAGAATATATCACTAGGAAACTATACCACAATGATAATGTGATTATAGTAAGATAAATGAAGAATATGACTAATTTTGAAGGGGCCAGGGAGAGGCTCTTGTCCTGGCACCATACACTGTTAGACTTTTCACTGTACATTGGCAGTGACTAACTAGCAGCAGCTTCACCTGCTATGTACTGCTTTTAAAGTTTGTTACTATATTCTAGAATTAAAGTGTATTACCAGACATACATGTGCAGTTTATTTCTGCATTCTCGTATAACTGCAACACAACACTGGTCAGTTTCGTCAGTAAATTACTGTATATTTACCGTATGTAAACTGTTTATTTGAATCTACAGTATGTATCCTATACTTATGTTACTGCATTAGTACTACTCCTACTACTACTACTGCTACTACTGATAATAAAAATAATAATGAAAAAGGACAAAGGGACAATATTCACTATTTAGTTCCTTTTCATATATCTATTAAGATAATAACACATCACCGGTGCAACACTAGCAAAACTGGACCTGAAGAAACCTGATCTCCCTGCCAGTTTACCTTTTTTCGTTTCATTAACTCTAAAAACCTCCACCTCTGATGATGGTGTTACACTGTTAACAGGGAAGAATTTCATCATTGGACTCGATGGAGTACCAGCCAGCAAGCAAGGAAGTGTGAGTATAAGATTAGACAAAGTCTACTTGAAGTCATTTAGGTTCTTGATGAGTATGTAGACGTGCAGATTCTCTTTGACTCCACCTTATTTTTGACTGTCTTCCCACTCTGCTTGGTTTGCAACTTATCGAGGCTTTCTTTGGTCCCCCTCTCAGGATTAACATCAATGCAGGTTCTGAAAAACAATGTGGAACGACAAAATTCTTCTTACAGGTAATGTCAATCTATGAATGTGACAGATCAAGCAAAATCCTGTACAGTACAAAACAGTGCTGCAGAGTATGGAACCATATGATTGTCACATTTCACAGGGCAAATATATATCAACTTACAGCAATGATCAAGATACACTGATGTGAATGAATTTGATGGATAGCAAGTAGAATGAGATAGAATCAGTCATGCCAATGTCAGTATAGCGGTAGCAGTAATATTCGTAATTGCTGTTCTTCTGTCAGAAGCACCAATGATCGTCAGGTTATTTGACAAGAGTGATGTGTGAAAAAAAAAGTCCATCAAGTTAAGCTGTATGGTACAGTATGTGCAAAATGATCCATCCTGGGAATGAATTCCAGTGTGCACGCTGCATCATGTCGGTACTGAAGGGTGAAATTGTAGTGGAAGAAGGTTGCAGTCAGCCCAAGCACACAGACCGATTTTTCATGGAGCACCTCGAGTTATTTTTCCTATTGCCTTGATCATGGGCACAGGCAGGGATATTAGCCGTTAACTTGCATGTCTTTTCATGGCGGGAGGAAATCGGAGCACCCAAAGGAAATCCATGCAGAAACAGGAAGAACAAGCAAACTCCACACAGAAAAGGACCGAGGATGGGATTCAAACTGAGGACCTTCTTGGTGTGAGGCAACAGTGCTAACTGTTTAGCTAACATGCTGCAGTAGTATTGCTTCAGTAAGACTATACAAAGAATTCAGGATAAATAAGTCAAACAATTATAAATAAAATAATAAACATTAAATAAAAAGTAATACTTTTTGCTGTTTTTACAGTTCTGTAATATCGATAATAACAAATAATTCTGATCCCATCTACTTTTGAAACTCGTTCAACTTGAACTGAATCCAAAAATGCAAGGTGGACTGGAAACACTGAACGGATCTATAATGATCTAACATTGTTTGTGTGCATATTCTTTTTTGCCTAATATGGTAAAATATGAATCTGATCCATTGTTCCTGTTAACTACAGTAATTTAGTTTGTATGTTTTTGCTTTGTGAGACAGGCGAAAATAGATGTATATCCTGCCAAACACACTTTAAAATTGGCCCTCGTGACAAATGCACTTAAATATTTCATCGGGACTGTTCTTCAAATGAGCATGCTTGCTGTATAGAACACAGTTATTTAAGATATAAGGGGTTATTAAAAGGAAATCCTGTAAAGCTTACAGTCTTAAGTGTCCAGAGTTTCCATTCGTCGAGTATGAGGTCTTAGAAACTCACATTGTAAATAAAGAGTACAGCTGTTCATATCCTTGGAGGAGAGTGGGCAGCACAGGGGTTAGCACTGTTGCCTCACAGCAAGAGGGTCCTGGGTGGGGCTTCCGGTGGCATAAGGGGGTTAAGGTGATGTTCAGCGCATCTCTGCGTCATGTAGTTGGGTGTTCGAATCCCACCTGCGCCGTATCCAATCACAGCCGGAGGTCGATAGGTAGTGGGGCTTATATGGCTAAGCCTCACATGGGGATAAAGGTTAGGTTGGATAAAATATTCTAGGTTTACTAGTGTCCCCCTCTTGGTCATCTGGGTGTTTGCGGTTAGGTGAAGGGAAAGTACTCTGCTTCGTTCTCCTCCGATGGCCAAGGACTGTGCTTTACCCGCGAGACCATGATGTGTGAAGTAGCGAGGGCTTGTCGTCATGTGACTTGGAAGGGACACGTACTACAGCTTCCTCCTTCCTGTTGACATTCTAGAGGGGCTTCGAAGTGACGCATCCAAGCAATAGGCAACTCGGGGAATTTGGGTAGGGGAAAAAAGGCATTAAAAAATAGAGGGTCCTAGGTTCCCAGGTCCTGCCATCCCAGGTCATTTCTCTGTGGCAATTGTATGTTCTCCTTATGTCTGGATGAGTTTCCTCCTGGTGTTCCATTTTCCTCCCACCATCAAGTAATGAGATGCATGCTAGGGTTAATACTTCTGTGTGTACCCCTGAGCAAGGAAATAATAAATAGAACTGGAGTCGCTCCCTGAGTGCTGCAGTTGCTCCTGAAGAATAGGAAGAGTTAAATGCAGAGAAAATATTCCTTGTATGCATTTATAATGACACACAAATAAAGCCTCTTCTACTTTATTCACATTAAAAATCACATACTTACCAACCACGATTAAAACGGTTGGTCAGCCAGTGAGTGGGAGTCGACAGTAGGGTGGCCAGTGTGGCAGAAATTTTTTTTTAAAAACAGTCACAAAATCAGTATTTAGACCTTTCTGATGGATTCTTGATAATGCTTGAACTAGAATTTTAGAGCAATGGAGCAGAGCTTATGTAAAGAAGGAAGAAAATGTCCAGTTACACTGACAGGTCCATTTCTAAGATAAGATAAGATAATACAAGATATTCCTTTATTAGTCGCACCGGGGGAAATTGTGGTGTTACAGCAGCAAAGTTGAAAGCACAGTAAGAGAGGCATCAAATCTAGAACATAATACGTAACATCACCATTAATCATTAGTCACCATTAGTCCCCATGTCAGGCAGCATCAGACGATGGTCTGTGGGATAACAACAAATAATGATGGCTGTTGATGAAAGACACTTAGTATATTGTGCAACACAGTATAATACAATAGAACAGCACCCTGTATTCAGTACCATTCAGAGAAGCACAGGTCCGACCCCAATGGGCCACATCCATGTATTCTAACTAACCAAAGGGAGTCGCCTTCCCTGGACAAAGACATGTTCACCCAATTCCCAACTTAAGCCATATATTTTCCATATATGTTGTGACATAGGCTGGTTTAAACACATGTTTATCACCAGTTACATAAGCTTATAAAAAAACACAAAAACAAATCCATGTACTGAGTGAAAAAGGGCCCCATTCTCATACATTCTTTACCCATTTTCTCTCCGGAGAGAGGTCAGGCCCTTGCTCAAGATAACACAGAGCCCCTTTGCCCGAGAGAGTTGACCAACATATTATAAAGAGGCAGTTAGACAATAACAGATGATGAATAAATCAATGATAGCGCTTGATATTAATTTTCTTTCACAATTACAGGGAGGAGTAAAGACAGGTATTGGGTGGTAATGAAGAATAGCTGGATGACTTGGCAACCACTGCAGAAATAATGAGGGAGACCGCTTGGAAGGTACTTATTGTGTCATCTGGACAGAGGTAGGAAGACAAAGACTTGGGGGTGAAATGGGGAAGTACAGCAGAGTATAGGGAAGAAGAGGTGGGTGAAGAAAATGTGCAACAGACAGACAGATGAGGAAAATAGACAGAAGCACAAGGAAAAGTAACATATGGTGGAGAGAGGTGGCAAAGGCAAAGGCATATGATGAGTTGTATGAGAGGTTGGACACGGTGGCTCAGTGGTAGAGTCTGTACCATCAAGTCAGGTGTAGCAGGTTCAAACTGGAAGCTAGGCTATGAGGAGAGATGGTGATTAGTGTGCAGCAGTATGGTTTCATGCCACCAACGAACACCACAGACCTGATGTTTGCTTGGAGAATTTTGGTGGAGAAATATAGAGAAGCACAGAAGGAATTACGTTGTGTCTTTGTGGATTTAGACAAACCATATGACAAGATGCTGAGAGGAGGTGTGGGACTGTATGAGGAAGTCAGGAGCGACAGAGAAGTATGTAAGAGTGGTGCAGAATATGAGGTCAGTTTGACAGTGGTGAGGTGTGGGGTAGGTAGGAATGATGGATGGATTCATAGTGTGGGTGGTGCTACATCAAGTATTGGCTCTGAGCCTGTTTTGTATTTTAAATGGTGACGGACAGGTTGATGGTCGAGATCAGGCAGAAGTGTAGGTGGACTATGATATTTGTGAATGACTGTGATTTGCAGTGAGAGTGGGTTGAGGAGAGTCTCGAGAGGTGGAGGTATACACTGGAGAAGAAGAATGAAAATCAGTATCAGCAAGCAAGAATACCTTTTGGATGGATGAGAGTGAGGACAGATGAACACAAGGCGTAGGTGGATGACTGTCCACCCTGGTTTACAAGATGTGATATGTTTGGAGACGATGGAACTGAGAAAAAAAACAGGAGGTGGAACTGGAGGTGGCAGAGCTGAAGATGCTAAGACTTGCTTTGGAGGTAATGAAGTAGGACAGGACTAGGAAGACAAAGTAAGAGAGAAAAGACTGAGACGGTTTGGATATATGTGAAGGAGAGATGCTGGGTGCATTGGGAAAAGGATGCTGAAGACAAAGCTGCCAGGAAAGAGGAAAGAGAAAGCCTAGCAAGGCACCTGTATTTAAAATCAGTGGGAGAGGCACAGTTGTCGATTCTCACCATCAGATGGAGGTGTCCCTGGGAGGAAGTCCCGGGTCCTTGAGCTAAGGGGACATTTTATATAT
>OMLC01102516.1:3520-15687 GCA_900302585.1 Regalecus glesne | reverse complement strand
TATTATATATATATATATATATATATATACACACACACACACACACACACACACACACAAGTATGTATGTATGTATGTATGTATGTATGTATGTATGTATGTATGTATGTATGCATAGATAGATAGATAGATAGATAGATAGATAGATAGATAGATAGATAGATAGATAGATAGATAGATAAATAGATAGATAGATATGAGAGGTCAACTTTATTTGTCACTATCAGTCTCCAGGTTGTGGGGATGGACACAGACTGAGATGAAGCTTGGGGTTTTAAGGATGGATGCCCTTCCTGACCCACACCATGCTGTGGGTTCAAACCCATAACATTGGTATCTTCAGTTCCCCCCCACACACACACACACATAAATATACACAAACACACACTCACGAAGACGCATCCACACGCTTTGCACCATCACGGCTACAATGCTAAATAAATTCTCTCCTCTTTAATCAAACAATTGACTGCAAAATATTATATCATCAGTGCACTTCATCATGAAAACATTAAACTACTGAGCCTATAGCAAGAGTAGGAAAAAAACAACCGGGATTATGTTTTTCTTCTCTGCTCTCATCTCAGGCCTATACGTTCCCATTTTTTCAGCTTTTAAACTGTTACACATGTATTATAAAAAGCATATTTTCCCCCTGGACCGACGTGGTGTTTCTATCTCTCTAAATCAAAAAGCCATGTTCAGATCCACGTCTCAACAGGCTCAATACGTTTGTGCACTGAATAGGTTTTAGGCGAGAGACGTGGGGGTCAGAGGGTTCCTGCATAACTATTGGGCCATCAAAAGGTGTATAGTCAAGGAGAATATCTACCATCAACGCAGAAACACAAACGTGTTTTGATTATTTGGTTCTGTGATCACCAATTCGCAACTCTAAAATTGCACAACGAGTGAAGACATCCGGTATAGTACAGCCTGGTGTTTGATTCTAAACCAGAGAGCGATCAATGTATTTTAAAAAGCGGTATCATTAAAACATTTGTTGTTTTTTTCAAAAATGCATCATCGTGTGTTTGGTAAACCTCCAGCATTATTCCTATGATCTGAATAGTTATTGCCTTCGCTTTTTGCCCTGAAGAATAGCGACAAACTTGTTTGAAACTTAGTCAGTCAGTCAACGGGGCAGCTCTTATGCTCATGTGTGGCAAAGACGGCAAGAAAAAAAGAACAGGAGAACAAAAACTACCATAACTTTACGCCTCCTTTAAGAGTTTCCAAAGTTAATAGTTGTTTTTTTCCTTATTTTTCCCACTCACCTCGTTACATGGACTGTCAACTCTGCTTCGACGACGTACTGATTAAACAACAGTGGAAGCATACAGCAACATGGCATTGGGAATGATCTATTCTATCTACCCGGGTGGACGACGCTAGTGGCGATTTCGCTTCTAAAAACATACTTGAAAGACACAAGAAAAACAAAAAAAAAGTACCAAATATATCAGAATAATTCCGATTTTTTATCCAAACTGCATATGATTACCATTAACGTGTATGATTACAATATACGTGAGTGTTTCATTAAAAATATACCCTATACAGCTCCACAAATGGTATAATCCTGTCATACTTGGTCGTTTTCTCCCGGCACTCACTTGTCTCGTTAAACGGTGCGCTGAACCGCCTGATAACAAAGATCCCGCTTTTGCTGCAAATATTTAAATCTATGAATTGAAGAAACATTTCAGCAAGCCTCTCTTGGTGAGGTTAAAGCTGACAGTTAAAAACAACAGCTGAAAATCAATTCACAATTACATATTTCAAAACAGAAATATGGAGAAAAAACATGGAGTTGGAAAGCTGCCAAAAAGTCACAAACACGCTTGAATTCACGTTTCCCATGATTTGAAAACAAATAGAATGTCATTTATAACAGGAATTCCAAATATGCACACCGTGCTTTAAAAACCCAGCACACACAATCCCAGTGTCCTCTGTGAACACAAAAAACTGCTATCAAAAATACACAATGTGTTTTGCGAATACAAATGCTGCATGCAAATGTAATAAAAGAATGCAAACAAAACAGTTTCAAGAAGTTTGTTGTCATTTTCATCTAATAAGCAATATTTTTCATGTCTCTGTCATTGATTTCACAAATGCACCTTTTTTTTACAACTACACACGTCATTGGTGGATCAAGTAACTTTCGGCCTTGTTGTTCCAATTGTGTGAGTCCTTTTTAAAAATATAATGTTTTATTACTTCTCAAACACGATACAAAACTGCTCGTGTAGTTCAAAATATAGGGAGAAAGTAAAATACAATGTAAGTAAATAAAAAACACTATTTATACTGGTTAAAAGAAAAGCCAAAATTGTACATACTAAACATGCATACTATTTGTCTTGCGTGCTCAATAATCCAGCTAAGGGAATCAGCGGAAAAAGTTGAATTGGTTCAACTGGATGAGAAACTGATTCAGAAACATTTCGTCACTCAAACAGGTGACATTTTCAGTCTGAGCTGACTGCAGCATCCCCACCCTTATAAACAATATAATGATACCACACAACAAAAGGTTGGTTTCATATGCAAGTTGGTCATTGACTACCAAGACCTGGGTTCAAATTAAATCTCAGGAAGTACCACCATTCACTGAACGTATTAACTTGGTGGACAACCACAAAAAATTCACCAGGAAAGATGATAAGAATTACTTGTTGGCTTTCTCGGACAGTGTAATTAAGATTGGTGATGGGGAACGGTTGATGGTTAACTTGTACCATAAACCCACACACAGATCATATTTAGGGTTCGACTCTCACTACCCTCTAGAGCTTAAACTGGGAGTCATCACGACTCTGTACCACAGAGCTGACAACATCCCCACTGACTCAGTGGTTGGGGAGGCTCCAACAGGCCCTGGTTAGGTGTGGTTACCCTAACTGGGCGTTTGTTAGAGTCAAGAAGCCTCCCAAACAGTGCTCCAGCCAAGTGAATGGAGACGAGGAGCTGCCCAAGGATATCTATATATCTATATATCTATATATAGATATATATATATACTTATATAAATCCATCTATCCATTGTCAACCACTTATCAGAAGTCGGGTCGCGGAGGAACTGCATCTATCTCAGTTCTCATTGGGCGAAAGATGGGGACACACCTTTGAAGGGTCACTAGTCCATCATAGGGCAGAGCAGTTAGGGGAACAGTGCCTTGCTCAAGGACACCTCAACACACTTCTCTGCTGGTGGGGGGTTAAAACCTGCAACCTTCCAATTGCCAGACGACCACTCTAACCACTGAGCCATGCCTCCCCTTATATGTACATGTATATGTATATATACACACACACACAAACACATACACACACATATATACATACATATATATGTGTATATATTCATACATACATACAACATAAATACTTATATACATACATACCTACATACATACACACACACACACACACACACACACACACACACACACACACACACACACACCAATCTTATTTTTCTACTTTCTTGCAGCTGTTTCAACGACCAAACGACATCTATTTCAACATCCTGTCATGTGATTTCCTGCTATATGTCAGTGGAAACTGCTGGAGGTTTGTTTCAGCAGATCTAGCATCAGTTACTACACCCAGAATGTAAACTGTACAATAACAGCCAAATGGGCAACGCCAACCTGACATCAGTTTTCAAGAATGACGTTGAATCAGGATCATCGATGTACCGCAGGCTTTTTTTTTAAAAGACTTGATGAGGAACTAGCTTGTTTCATGCAGTCATTTTTAGCAGCCTAAAATTCTTTGTGTAGTCGTGCAAGCAGGAGTCATGTGTAAGTAATTTATCAATATCTATTACCTGTGAGCCAGGTAATACATATTTTTATTTATATGACTAAAAGAAGAACAGACAGACAGATGGACAGAGAGACGGAGGAACGTATGAATGTCAACTTCATGAGACTCTTATCAGGTCGGTGAAAACAATCATTTAATCAATGTGCCTGTTTGTATGACAATGTGTTTGTGGCCAGAAAAGGTACAGAGCACGAACAAGGTGTCTCACATCTTGTATTTTACACTGTGAGTGTGTGTATGTGTGTGAATATGCAAGTAAACGTTTGAGTAAAGGGACACACTTAAAAATCCCTATGGATAGTTTACTGCACTTTGGTGAATAATTTAAATTACTTGCTGCCAAATGAAATGAAAAAGCCACTTAACATTTCAGGATCTTTGTGTTCTTTGTAGATTTGCTTCTTATTCAGTCTGGAATTGAAGCAATCTCATTCCGTCATGTAAATAAACCACTTCAGTCTTCCCTCTGTTCCAGTGATTCCCAGCAGCCTTTCCTTTCCACTCTGAAATCCTGATATCTATTTGTCTGTATGTCGTTTTCCTGCCTGCCTGTTCTTACCTCGGATTAGTAAGTTTTTGTCTCTCATTTTACTCTGTTCGCAGATGAGACCGGTAGTTCCGTCATGTCCGAGGACTCAACTATCTACTATCAGACTGAGATCTTAGACCAGCTGCCTAGCTCCAAGGCTACCAGGTCCTTTCAGAACATGGCCTCGGTAGCCTCCAAGACCCCAAGGGAGAGCCAAGGGTCAGAGAATATCATCCAATATGACAGCCTGCCAAGAGGGTCCCGAAACAAGGTCTCTCACGTGCCCCTCAGAAGCCTTCCGATGTGTATGCAGCAGAAGAGAGAAGTCAGGTAAGAGAACAGTCATTTCCTTTGTGTTCTGTTTTTTCTGGGAAGACATTTTTATGGAGAAAACTTCACAATACGCAGAACAAGAGCACACACGTAAGACATCCTGTTTACACTTGCCTCTACCCATGAACTAGAGATGTAAGAAAGCTGCAGACAGAAAGTATCGGCCATTGGGAAGCTTGGAGGCGAAGTCAGAGTATCAACAGGAGGAGAGTGTGGGCACATCTTGGGAGGTTCATGTCAGGGCTGCTGCCTTGGAAGCCCACATTGCGCATCATCGAAGGTAAGAAAGGCCCACTGGTATCGGGATGACCCACGACAGCTGACATGTTTCTGACTGAAGCCAACCACTGACACATTCCTGCGTTCACTGCCATATTTTTGCAGGTAGATTTGGTGGCGGTGTAAAGGCCTATTTTGTCTTCCTGAGATATCTACTGTTCTTGAACCTCCTTCACTGTACGGTCATATGGTATTTCATCCTCGGGCCTACCGTGATTTATGGCAGAGGAAAGAATGGTGAGCGGGCTGTGACAACAGATTACATGATGTAAAAAAAAAAACACTCCGCTGAGGCTTCTTCAAGATACACAGTATTGTTGATTCTCTCTGCGTTTTCCAGATTCTCTACACTTTGAAGGCAATGACTCAATTCTGGACTTCTTCGTTGGATCGGTGAGTTCTCGTGTCTGTACGCACGTGTCTCATTGTCTTGATGCATGCTCAATAATCCAAGTCAGGGAATCACAAAAGAGGTGAATCGGTTCAACTGGATCAGAAGTTGATTGAGAAATGTTTCGTCACTCAAACAGGGAACATCTTCAGTCTGAGCTGACTGCAGCATCTCACCCCGATGAGCAACACAGCTGCATGCCAGACAATAAAGAATGGTTTCATATGCGAGTTGGTCACTGACTGCAGATTCAGTAGTAATGAGAACTATTCACAGAGGATTTGGGAATAGTTGGAATCACAGCATTCTGAGATGATGACAGATCAGATGTACTCTTAGCCTCCCACTTCTTTTTTTCAAGGATGGTCGTTCCTTCTTCACATAGATCCCCCCACCAATCACTGGAACACAAACTAGGAGTCATCAGGACCCTGTACCACTGAGCTAAGGGTGTCCCCACTGACAGCAGCTAGAGAAGAGGAGCCATCCCACATATAACATGCCCTGGTTTAGTGTGGTTATCCCAAACTTGGCATTTGTCAAAGCCAGGAAGCCCCCCAAACAGTGCACCAGCCAATCAAATTGTGATTCTCAGTTAGCCATCCCAAGGATCGGGTCCCCCGGCACAAACGGAGTAACATAGTGTACGCTGTTAAATGCCAGGAGCACTCCAGTGACTTGTACATCGGGGAGACCAAACAGACACTGGCTAAGAGGATGGGGCAGCATAGGAGAGCCAACACGTCAGGCCAGAACTCTGTGGTCTACACCCATATACAGGCTAGTGGCCACTCATTCAAGATGATGATGTTCACATCCTTGATAGGAAGGAACGCTGGTTTGAAAGGGGGATTAAAAACCATTTATGTTAAGAGGGTAGGACCATCCTTGAATGGGGGGATGGCCTAAGAGTACATCTGCTTTCATCATATAATGCTGTCTGTGATTGCAGATATTCCCCAGTCCTCTATGAATAGAACTCATTACCACTGAATGTGCAGTCGATAACCAACTTCCATGTGAAACGAGCCTTTAGTTGTGTGGCATCACTGTATTGTTTATAAGGTTGGGGATGCGGAAGTCAGCTCAGACTGAAGGTGTCACCTGTCTGATTTATGAAACATTTCTGAATAAAATTCTGATCCAGTTGAACCGATTCACCTTTTGCTGTGTATGTGTGTATTGTGTGTTTTATCCCCTCTTTTCTCCAGGGCTTCCTGGACCGTTCCCCCGTCTTCTATAGGTTCTACACACCGGGTTCCTTGAGTTTGACAAACTTAAATACATCTCTATTATTCTTCATTGGAATTTTGACCATCTTCTTCCTCAGTCTCCTTATGGTAGTCCGCAGGTCAGAGTGAAAATCATTGACAAGCTGTGCTGATTTTTTTTTTAAAATGTTCTGACAACATTACATCTCAATTCAAAATCAGTTAGTATAAATCAGTTGTAAATGTGTCCCTCAGGACAATGGTTGGGTTTAAGCACAGTTGGCTGCTAGGGAGCTATTTCAATGAGATTGTGAGCTATAAGATCTTCTGTGGCTGGGACTTTATCATCCAGGATCCTGCTGCTGCCGGTCTCAAACGCAGCTTCATCAGAAATGACCTCAAGGTAAGGGAGAACACAAACTGCACCTGCATGCTTACTCATATGGGCACATAGATGCACACATGCATGTATGCACCCGGTCATATGCACACACATTAAAACAGAGACACATGCCTGGAATATGTTGAATGTTTGACCTTGTTTCAACGTTCACCTTTCACAAAACTGACTCTGCATGTTCCTTTGTCTCTCTCCACATCTTAGTTGCATTTGGAGGAACAGAGGTTCTCCCTGCGTGAAAATCAGAGGACCCCCATTCAGTGGGAGCTTCTCTACCTGCTAAGGATCATCTTAAACTTGGCAGTTCTGTCTCTACTAGGTGGAGCATTCTTCCTCATCTTTTTTGCCACTACGAAAGCACAGGATTTTGGCAATGAGGTGAGATTTTCATGCACTAGACTGAACTTTTGACAGTATTTCATGATCATGAAAACAGACGTGACAAAAGGCATGTTTATTTGTAAGATAAACACTTTGAATACAATATATAGACTGGAGACAAGTTAAAGGAAAAAGCTGAATGCTTGACCCTTACAGTGAAGGGGACCAAGGGGTCAGTTATGCTGTGGGGGGTGGGGTTTCTTGCTATGAGAGGGTGGGTCCACTTGTCCCCTTAGAGGGAAGGATCACTGCAAACCAATACAAAGTTATTCTAAGTGACCACCCTTATCATCTACTAAAATTACTTTCAGCTGCTGCTGTTAGGAGTCACCACCACAGATCATCATCTCCATCTCTTCCTGTCCTCTACATCTTCCTCTGTCACACCAGCCACCTGCATGTCCTTCCTCACCACATCCATTAACCTCCTCTTTGGTCTTCCTCTTCTCCTCTAGCCTGGCAGCTCCATATTCAGCATCCTTCTCCCAGTATACCAGCATCTCTCCTCCACACATGTCCAAACCATCTCAGTCTGCCTCTCTTGCTTTGTCTCCAAACCATCCAACCTGAGCTGTTCCTCTGATGTACCGGTTCCTGATCTTGTCCTTCTTTATCATTCCCAATGCAAACTTAGCATCTTCAGTTCTGCCACCTCCAGCTCTGTCTCCTGTCTTTTTATCAGTGCTACTGTCTCCAAACCATACGACATAGCTGCTCTTACTACCATCTTGTAAACCTTCCCTTTCACTCTCGCTGGTACCCTTCTGTCCCAAATCCCTCCCCATCCTCTTCTCCACCCTGCCTGCACTCTCCTCTTCACCTGTCTTCCACACTCCATTCTGCTTTGGAGAGTTGACCCCAAGTGTTTAAACTCATCCACATTCTTCACCTCTACTCCCTGCATCTCCCAACTGCTTCACGTATATATTCTGTCTTGCTCACTACTGACTCTAATTCCTCTTCTCTCAAGCGCAGACCTTCACCTCTCCAGACTCAGCTCGACCTGCTCCCTACTCTCACTACAGATCACAATGTCATCTGTGAACATCACAGTCCACGGAGACTCCTACCTGATCTTGTTCACCAACCTCTCTATCACAAACAAGAGAAGGTTCAGAGCTGATCCTTGCTGTAACCCCACCACCACCTTGAACCCATCTGTCATTCCTACCACACACCTCACCTCTGTGACACTGTCCTCATACATATCCTGCAGCACTCTTCCACACTTCTCTGCTACTCCTGACCTCCTCATACAGCACCACACCTCCTCTCTCAGCACCTGTCTTACGCTTTCTCTAAACCCACAAAGACACCATGTGACTCCTGACCTTCTCTGTATTTCTCAATCAACATCCTCAAAGCCAACATTACATCTGTGGTGCTCTTTGGTAGGATGAAACCACACTACTGCTCACTAATCCTCACCTCTCCTCTTAGCCTAGCTTCCACTGCTCTTCCCCATGTCTTCATGCTGTGGCTGATCAGCTTTACACCTCTGTAGTGGCTACAGCTCTGCACATCTCCCTTATTCTGGAAAATTGGTACCAGAATGCTTCTTCTACACTTCTCAGGCATCCTCTGACTTTGCAAGATTGTGTTTAACAATCTAGTTAGAAACTCCACTGCCATCTCTCCTGAACACCTCCATGTCTCCATCTGGCCCAACCACCTTTCCACTCTCCATCCTCTTCATAGCTGCCCACACTTCCTCCTTGTTAATCCACTGAACTTCCTGATTTACTATCTCCACATCATCCAACCTTTTCGACATCTCATTTTCTTCATTCATCAGCCCCGTCAAAGTACTGCCTACACTTTTTCAAAAGACTCTCCTCCCCTTCACCACATTTCCATCTCCATCTTTTATCACCCTGACCTGTTGCACATCCTTCCCGGCTCAGCCCGTCTGCCTGTCCAATTGGTACAAGTCTTTTTTCTCCTTCCTAAGTCTTCAACCTCTCATCCAACTCACTCCTGCTCTCCTTTCTACTTCCCCCATCTCTTTGGCTATCGCACTTCATCTTTGCCGACCTCTTCCTCTGTATAATCCACTGTTCCGTCTCATTCCACCACCAAGTCTCCTAGCTGTCAATTAGCTCTTTTTTTAAAAGGAAAAGAGATGTAATTTAGGGTGCTGAAAAGATGTTTTTCTTTGTCTCCCTCACTATTTCTGCAGTGGTTGCCCAGCCATCTGGCAATGCTTCGCTACCACCCGGTGCCCCCTCTTAACTCCTCCCTAACCTCCACACGAGTCTTCCTTCTTCAACTTCCACCATTGGATCCTTGCCTCTGCCGTCCCCCTCTCCCTCTTCTTGATCTTCAAAGTCCTCCTACAGACCACCGTCTGATGCTGTCTAGCTCCATCCTCCCTTCTCGCAACCTTTCAGTCTCCAATTCCTTTCAGATCACACCTTCTGCATAAGATATAGTCCAACTCTGTGCATTTTTGTCCGTTTTTCAACACCACCCTGTGTTCCTTCATCTTCTTTAAATATGTATTCGCCACAGCCATATCCATCTTTTTTGGGTGAAATCCACCATCATCTGTCCCTCCACATTCTTCTCCTTGACATCATAGCTACCCATCATCTCCTCATCACCTCTGTTCCCTCCCTCAACATGCCTGTTGAGGTTTACTCCAATCAGCACTCTCTCCTCCTTGGGTACACTCTCCATCATTTCATCCGGTTCACTCCAGACATCTTCTTTCTCTTCCATCTTGTCCCCAACTTGTGTGGCACATGCACTGATAACATTCATTATTATACCTTTGGTCTCCAGCTTCATTCTCATCCCTCTGTCTGACACTCTCTTCACCTCCAACACCCCCTTGACATACTCATCCTCCAGGACTATCCTCATTTCTTCTCCTATCTGCACCATAGTATGCGTTTGAACCCACCTCTAATATTCCAGGTCCTTGTCCTTTTCCACTTGGAGTCTTGTACACATAGTATATCTATCTTCCTTCTCTCCATCATAATGCCAACATTCCACATTCTGACCCTCACATCTAGCCTCCCACCCTTCCTCCTCTCCCGCTGTCTCTGGACACGCCTTCCTCCTCTCCTTCTTCTTCGGCCAACAGCAGGATAATTTCCCCTGGCACCCTGGTGGCCGATGACACCGAGGGTGGCAGTTGGTAACCCAGGCCTTAATTGATCCGGTATAGAAATCAGATTTATGATCACCATATTTGATTTGGCAAAGGTTTTAAGGTGGATGCTCTTTGTGATGCCACAACTAACCCTATGGATGGGGGCACAGCTAAAGTGCTGGATGCAATCCCAGTATTCATGGACCTGTGCTCATGCCTGTCGTCTCTATTGGGGTCTGCCCATGCCATTATATTACACACATTGTTATCTGGCTTCTTGTGTATATAAGTCTGGTGTTAAAACAAAATCCTCGTTTCCTCTCGTTGTTGGGGCCTTGAGGGCTGAGATTTTTGCCTTCACAAGGGGATCTTGCAGATTGTTTTTTTTCCTGAAAGCCACCATTATTTGGTCCTTTAATAGCTCTTTATCCTTATTAGCCTGCGAGCCCTTTTCTTTTTCAACTTTAGCAGATATAAACCCAGCTTACCGAGACTCCAGATTTCTCTGGCTGAGGTCCTTCAATCTCCCGTGTATAACGGATAACCCTCTTTACAGGGGTCTTGGATTCGACACCTGCCGGGACAAACACCTGCTCCCCCTTCGCCCTTTAACATGTTCACATGATAATTCCATTTCTTCTGTCTGAACCAATAAGCCGGGATGGAAGGAGAGGTAGAGATATTGGACATTTGAGACGGAAAAACACACACTGAAATGTGATTGTGTTGGCCAGCTGGAAGGTGGGAGGGGCAAATTAGGTGATATAAACAGGGAGCAGTGCCATATTTTTGACCCACCATGACTACGGCAGCACTAGGAAAAGTTGGCACCGATGATGCAACGGAAATAGTTTTACCACTGACATTTACAAAGACAGACAAAAAAAAGTCCTGTACATGATAACAAGCTACATGGATCTGACCAGCTGAAATGACACTCCACATCGTTCGGTTTGATTTATTAAAGGCTGATCCGATGGCCTTTCAAGTAATTTGGTTCCTCGTAAATCAATGCCTCTAATACGATGAAATGCCTTTGGAGCCTTGCTGGACCACAACCAGCCAAGCAAAATGTATTAGCTGTTATTGCAAGGCTAGTTTTTAATAAGACGTGCAATCTGGAGAAGGGGGGAGGGTTGTTGCCTGCAGGAGTGATTATACAATCAGAAGGGGATAAAAGTTAGGTGCCTTCTGATTGGATGTTCTCAGCTACTTCCTCATTTAATAATAATAATGATTCCCTTATCAGTCCCACAAGGGGAAATCTGGTTTTCTCTGCATTTTTGACCCAACCTATTGTATAGGAGCAGTGAGCTGCCAACATATGGTGCTCGGGGAGCAGTTAGGGGTTAAGTGTCTTGCTCAAGGACACCTCGACATGCTGTATGCAGGACCGGGGATCGAACCTGCAACCTTCCGATTGCCAGACGACCGCTCTACCCACTGAGCTATGCCGCCCCGAATGATAAGGTAGTAACTTCCTCCTGTTCCTTTTGCAGAATACAATAGTTGCTGGATTCTTTATTAAGAATTCTTATTTTGTTGAAGTATGTTAAAAATAAAGACAATTTAAATATGCTCTGTAGAATATATCTGCTGTGGAATGTGTAGAAAGGGGGCATCAAACTATACATTATACAACACATGTTGCATAATGCATACGATACATCATCAGTAGCTCTAGGCATATGGATTTGCTGTAT
>OMLC01102505.1:2235-12465 GCA_900302585.1 Regalecus glesne | reverse complement strand
AGAAAGTAAGCCTGTCCTTTAGACCTTAATCTTGTCAGCGGATCTCTATATATACTCATCCTAAGGGTTGGAACTAGCAAATGCTGCTTGGAAGAGATGAGTCTTGAGCTTCCGGCGGAAGGTGGACAGTGTCTCCGATGTCGTGATACTTACGTTCCGGAGTTAACCTTAATATGCATGTCTTTTGGATGGTGGGAGGAAACCAGAGCACCCAGATACAGGGAGGACATGAAAATGCCACACAGAAAGAAGCTGGGAAGAGATTTGAACCCTGGACCTTCTTGCTGTGAGGTAATGGTGCTTAACACCGCACAAACATATCTAAATATTATTTGCTGTAAGCTAATTTAGGGATTTAATATAAATGCTTGACTTTCGTTTGTGGGAATTATTCTCCCACCGATGAGTCTTTCATGTTTCTGTCAGACACATTTACTTAAAAACAGGTAATTTCTTATATGATATAATCTGTTTCAATTAAGGGTGATGTTTGCAGGATACCTCTCTTCCCGTTTCAGACATTTTAACAATGCCATAGCACAATCAAGATACTTTGGTGGTAGTAGGGACAACCATGACTGAGTCTGCATGTGGATAAGCATCAGTGGCTTATTCAGCTTCATCTGGAGTCAAGTCAATGCATTTGTATTTTCCATTATATAAATAAATTGACTATTGATCATCAACTGATTAGCAGTCTTGCCCCTCAGGAAAACCCGCCAAACTGAGTGTACTTCAATACTCATGCACGGATATCACCTTCTCACTCCAGGCACTGATTCCGAGCACAGATCTTTAAGTATCGGTCGATACCAAGCACCAGTCAGATCCATTACTTTAGCTGAGCAATGCAGAGTTTTGGGGTCGATGGGGGAAATAATTGAGATAGAATCAGTTTAAATAATTACAGGCTCCCATGTGCCAGAACTGCTGTAAATCAAATCATTTTGCATTTATTCATGGCATGTTTCTAATGGCTTCTCTTAGAGATCTTTGTAGTCTTGGATAATCTGTGATACTTAACTTTAGAGTTGTATTGACCATATTGGTGCATCGCTATATTTTAATAAAGATCAGAGCACAACCTAAATTCTGAAAATAATGACCAATGTCATATTCTCCTTGTGGGGTCATGGTCAGGAGCTGGGTCAGTTTTAGATTGGACTGTATTTATCATGGCTACATGGATACTATTTCCCCCCATGTTTCCTTTGTGATCCCCTCCTATGTGTGTCTTCTGTGGGTGTGGTGGGTGTGGTTCTCCTTCCCTGACAGCGCTGCTGCTTACACACACCAGCCTTCCATCCAGTGCACCAACACCACAGTCTGAGACCCTGGCTCCTCCGCAACTCATCACCAGATCAATAACACAACTGTCATTGTAACAAACGCTTCAGGCCTCTCTAATCTGTAGAGACTTCTTGTGTTTCTACCTGCTAGTTTTTTTTTTAATGTTACCTATTTGCTAACTGCCATGTCTTCTCCTCTGTGCCCAGGATCATGCTTCATCTGCCTGTCCACCTGTTCGTATTCCCGTCTGCTTTCTGGACGGCTCTACAGAGTCATTCATTATCTCCACTTATTCTCCACCCATCCACGCAGATCACTCCCCTCAGCCTCTCTCGCTTTGCCTGCTTTGGCCTCTCCTGAAACTTTTCTGCCTTCTTCCTCAACTTCATGGTTGCCGGTCATGAAAATTAGCTTTGTGTCTTTGTAACTTTAGCTTGACATTCCTCAACGCACATGACCATGGAAGATATATTTACTTCCCGACATTATGTCAAATGTGCATTTTTCAGTCAGAAAATTAATTTTGGATTCGTTTGAGAAAATATAAAAGAGGTTTTACGGACAGACTGATGAATGGGGACATTGTATATGCATACTGTATTAAGGCTCCCACCGCGTACAATGTGGAGGCTGCCTGAGACTGTCTAACTATATCCAGCTATATCCATATTCTGTTCCTCCATGTGCCATGCTCCATGGAAACTTTCCCCACAATAGGCATCATTCCATTTATATTTTGTGAATTTGGAAGCCCAGCATATAACTATGTGAATATGTTAATTCAATTTATAATTTTGAAAAGAAATGGCTAAGCTAAAATGTGATGACGGGGGCTTAGTCACGTTACATGACTTTAGGCTGTGGTAGCTCAGTGGCAGACCACGTACTCCGGGAACAGATGAGCCAGATGTTACAGGTTCCGTAAGGTGTCCGAAAGGGCATCTGGCCTTAATCCCCCAAACTCCATTTTAGCCCTCCCTCAGTTCAGGGATGGTCATTCCCTCTTCTGATATTTGGCCTCTTTGACTCTGTTCAAACCAGCATTCCTCCCTATCAAGGATGTGTACATCCTCATCCTTGAAAGAGTGGCTACTGCCTGTAGATGGGTGTAGACTACAGAGTCCTGGCCTAACTGTTAGCTCCTCTGATTGTACCATATTCTTGGCCACCATCTGTAGTTCTTACAAGTCAAACTATAATATTGACATGTTAGCAAAATGGTTTTTAAGTTGTTGGTTTTTTTTGCTAGTAGTAATACAAATTTTAACAAGTTCATTTGAATTCTAACTTATGTTTCTTTCTGACTGTGATCAAAAGTGCCAGAAGAACTCTACTGGATACCTTCATGACATTGGGTAAGTTAACTAGCTAACCAATTTATAGGTCTATTATTGTATTTAGTTACTTAATTCTTAAGCTTTTGTGAATACCAACCTGCCTACACCACTGAGTAGAAATTTTTTGCCCTATGTAGACATCAATTTAGCTTTCTCTCAACCAAATGTACCAACATTTTAGCTTAGACTGGCTTTAGCCTAGCCCATCTGAGGCTGCTAGAAAAGTGAAACATCAGCAGGTGTCGATATATCCGCTCGAAGAGCCTCTGCAAAGTAAAAGCAATTAAAAGTATTTAAGTATGACTTATGTACGTGCTTTGTGTTTATTAGACTGTTAAAGTTGTTTGGTTGATACATAACTGTGTGAATGTCAGATAGCCGGTAGCTAGCCTGTAGCGGCCATGTTGAAATATGGTTTAGTGGTATGGAAGTTATATGCACTGTGCTGAGCTAAGCAATTCTAGCGACACCATGATCATCAATGGTAATCATTCACTCTTCTGTTTATCTCTAGAATAGTAATAACCATTGACATGGCTTAATGCTTGGCATAGCATGACATTGTTTAGTGCCTATAGCACTCCTATAGGAGGGAAGAGATTTCTCTCTCTGTGTCTCTCATTCTCTCTCTCTCTCTCTCTCTCTCTCTCTCTCTCGACAGATTTTCTCGAGACCTCGGACTGTAGCTACTCATGGTAGCTGCAGGCCTAATGTAACTGTGAAGCTCATATAGCCTGAACACATACACAGTTTGACATGCAACAAAAATGCCACTGTAATGCAATCTGTTGCCTCTGTGTGCGTGTGTGTCTTAAAGCATCAGTTAAGGATCATCAATCTGCGGAAACACAATCTGACTGGATTAGATCAGCGGGGCCGCTCTTTTGTGAAACTGCAGAAGCGCAATGGTTTTAACCCTCAGCCTTTGCCCTGCGCATCGGGATTAACAAACCAGATATGATCCTCACACAGTAGCCCTGGGTTCATAACCAGCTGTTCATGTCTATATATATAAAAGTACCCTACTTCATGCATGTCCTGCTAGGTACCAAGCCTTGTATATGTTGTAAATGTACAAGTTGAGCCTTAATAATAGAAATCAAATCTTAGAATTTACTCTCAGACAAACTGGAAACCAGCATAAAGATTCTGAAGTAAGAGTGATGTTAATTCTTTTTTCACTTTGATCTTGTTAGAAGACTTGCTAGGGCGTTCTTGCTACGGCATTCTGATATATATATATAGTCTCAGATACTAGGGCCCTGTGTGTGTTTGTGTGTGTTTGTTTGTACCGCATGATAAAAGAAGAAATTGTGTTGTATGAATGGTTTGTAATCTTTTGTGTGAGTGTGTGTTGTGTATTTGTGTATCAAAGACCCAGGCAGGTCGTTAGAGTATTTGCGTGTGAATGTGCAGGGTGTTGGGCATGTGATATATGAAAGGCAGACGGAGTCTGTCAGCTGTGGAAATGAACGTATGTTTATGCATGACAGGGAAATGGAAGCACAAAGAGAGCAGTGAAATTAGCTCCTGTTATCCGTTTGTGTGTGTGTGATAGCATGTGTTCAAGGGGAATAGATACTATACTGTTTGTGTCTTTTCTTCACTGTGAAACACACATGGTTCTGTGGGTTTTTGGATTTATGGGTTTTTATCCGAGCGTGCATGTGTGGAAATTGGCTGTCCGTGGATATAATTTCCGTTTGTGAGGAGCATTATGCTTAGTGCCTCATAGAATATCCACTTGGAGCTAATACGTATGTGTGTGCAAGATGCACACCATGCTGACTCTGTGGAAACAGCCTGAATGGGACAACACAGTGTGTCTGGTGATAAGGAAAGGAAAAAGGGATTGCTTAAGTATGATGAGATGCAGATCTCTTCGGAAACTAGTTGATGACAGGGGTGGCCTGGCCGCCTGGAGTCTGTCCAACAGCAGCCGGCCTGGCTCCATTGTCCATCGACCACCATCGGATAGACTAATGCTGACAGCAGAGGGTGCTGATGCAATCATTTATTTGCAAAGCATTAAAAAACTGAGACAAACGATTAAGAATTCGCTTTTTCAGTGGTCGTGGGACGCAGAAAACAAAAGGCAAACAAAACAAAACAAAAGCAAGATTACAGGACACTGATCCTTTGAAATATGGATCCGTCGAAAGCTGCAGAGATCTATGGCCTCTTTGTGCTGCTTCGACACATCTTTATTTTCTCATCTTGAAACAACCTGATTATGGTTTTAATTTGTGCATACTTGCTATCTTCAGTTTATCTATGCTACTAACAAACTGCTTCAATCAACTCCTCATGTTGACGTGATTTCTTCATTATCTGGGTCATTGTATCCAATTCTTCTTGTACAACTTCCTAAGACTCGCTGTGTGGCTCAGAGAGGACAAACATGTTTTCGGTATCTGTGTAGTTGCAGTGTGTATTTGTATTTCTTTGTGCTCGCTTTACAATTTTTTATTTTTCTGTAGGACCCCTTGACGACAAGACACCGCATCTCAAGGGGCTATCCCTCAATAATTTCCTTTCATTTCACTTCCATCAGAGAGCTCATTAGCTGTTTACACACAGCCTGCCCTGGAGACTGGTGAGGAAATCAGACAGATTTTATGTCGTCTTAAGAGACTCAGAAGCTGTTAGAGTCCTTAAACCGAGTTGCTCAAGGTACCACATTCTACAACTATTTGTCACAGGACTCTGAGACTTTGGAAAAGCTGCCTAGCTACCCAGGTTTAGTATTTTTATTTTGCTACAGATAATACCTCTAGAGGGTGGCATGACTCAGTGGGTAGAGCGGCTGTCTGGCAATCAGAAGATTGAAGATTTGACCCGAGCACCTGCAGAGAAGCATGTCAAAGTCTCCTTGAGCAAGACACTGTTCCCCTAACTTCTCTGCCCTCTGATGGACTGGCAGGTTTCAGTTCTTCCCATGACCAGATTTCGCATAAGCAGTTGACAACGGATGGATGGATGATACCTTTAACATTATAAGGGCTATAGATGATGGTGACCTTGTGCACATCAGGTTTCGTATAAGGTGCATGGTTGACCCCCCCTACACCCGATAGTTACAGGTGTTCTAAGGAAGTGCCAGGAGGTATCCGCTTGGTAACAACAGCTCGCAAGATGACAGGGTTTGTACCTTGGTCAAACAAAAATTCTCCTAAACTTCTCCAGACTTTGGTGGAGCTTTCTCATCCATACTTTCATGCATGATTCTTCAGTGGTTGCTGTAGCAGAAATGGGCATCGATTGCCATGTGTGCGGAGATAGATTTGGGGGCTTGCTCTCACCATCTCAGTTGGATTTGGTGGAGGCCCCTGGTGAAACTAGTGCAACCATAAGAGGAAGCAATATGCAAGATTGGGGCGACACTGACTATCCTCTTTGATTTCTTGTGTCCAGGGCCTAGGGGCTGCATTGACTAACTCAAGGGAAGAAGAGGCAGTAAGGGGTCTGTCAGAGGATCTTAACTTATAGGCTCATTACAGACTCTGTTGGATGAGCACTTGACTGCTACTTTGCCCAAATTAGGAGCTGGGACAGGTAATTACTCGGTCCATCACACTTTAAAAAGGTCAAAGGCAGGTGGGGCTTCAGAGGTGGATCAAGAGTTGGATCAAATAGGTTAAGCACTTAAAGTCACCATACCGAGAGGGGTGGGTTGTAATAGAAGTAGCAGTGCTGCATATTCATGAAACAGACGTGAAGTATCTTTATTCAGTGCACATTGTTAGTCCCAGTACTGGTTATCAAGAAACAGTTTGTAAATTTTGCGAAGCCTAATCGTAACACCTAAAATTGGACCACTCTGTTAAATTTCTAAAGGGATATTTAAGAATTCCCAGACAACAGAAGTGAAATCAGCTTATCCTATTTGTTGTAGAACATAGAGCAATGAGTGAAACTGGAAGATTCAGTAAGGTAAACTCAACTTTGCTCAGTAAGATAGGTCTGTCTGTTACTTAAATGAACAGTTGAAAATGTTATGCCAGTAGAACTGCTACACAATTTACTAATTCACAATTTCATGATTTATGAAATACTTGTGAACAGTAAAAGTAAAATTGGACTTAGTGTTGTTGGTTGATCATTTTTTTTAAATGATCTAAATATATTACACTTACTGATCCATCCAGTCACTTGTGTATGTTTCCCTGCATTACAAGAAGGAAAGACCCTGGGTGCTAAGGAAACGAGAGGAGAGAGAAGGGGTTTCTATTGAGGCTGTCAAAGACAGAAGCCGCTCATCACCGACAGTGAATTGAGAACATCAGAGCATGACAGCTGTAATAAAGAAGGGTAAGTAGACACACAGACACATACAAACATACACAATGGCATACATCTAGAAATATTCCCAAACACTCAGCTACTTGCTGTAAGAGCTTGCCTTAAATAGCTTAAATGTGAATATATGAAAATAGACCATATAACAGAGACACAAATGCATGCACACACTAGGGACACAGAAATATTTAAATATGAATGAATCAATGAAAGATTTTTGATTAGAATGAAAAACACAAACATGTACGTATATAGAAGCAATCTTCTTCTTTCAGCTTGTTCCCTGTTTCTCTCAGGTCACCACAGTGGATTTTATGGTTCCAACTGGTACCTGTGAGGGTACCAGTACAGCACCAATGACGGTGGTGGTTAACCTGGGTCTTGACCGAGCCCACATGGAGTCTTAATGGTTTCGACAATCTGCATGATGAGTCGGCGAAATTTCATGTGGGATGGCCTTCCAGACACGGCCACTAACCCAAAGGATGGGAGCACAGGTAAAGTACTGAATACCATCCCAGTATTGATGAATGTGCACCCATGCCTGTCTCCAGTCCTGAGCCACATGTTGACACCAGGGGTAAACAGCCTCTTAAAGTCAGCTCAGCATGAGTCATTTGTCGGACTGCACGTTTAGCATTTGGATGGACTTTGTGATATGTATAAGATGTCTAAGTCATCCTATCAGCTCTTTGTCTCTTTTGCTCTCATCCTGTTTACCCCATTAATCTCTCCTTATCTGTTTCCAGATCTCATCACCCTACATGTCGTACACACCTTTTCTGTTGTTAGGCTTTTAGCTGTGTAGCCTCATCTAAAACTGGACAACCCCAATGTCTCAGTAATGAAATATTTGACAGACTCATTGGTGCCCCCCCCCTGTATGCTTTGTTCTCTGGTGCTCTGGTGTCTTCTTAATCTTTCACATACTCACTAATACACACACACACACACACACACACACACACACAAGCAGCAATTTTAATAGCAGACCTCTGTGGAAACACTCTCAGTGAAAGCTGTGTCAGGTAGTAATGGTTCTATGAAGGTTCTATTGAACGCTCCCACATGGTGATAGAAGAGGGGCCAGGGGGTGCAGAGGTCAGAGCTACCAAGTGTCTTAGAAAGAAGAACATAAAAAGAAATAAGTTGAGAGACAACAACACACATAAAAGTGTTTTATTGTCACACGACTAAGGCCGGTGGAATGTGATCTCTGCATTCAGTCCATCGGCCTCTTTATATGAGCAGTGAGCACAACCACGGTGCGGCACTCTGGGAGCAGGTTGGGGTTCAGTGTCTTGCTCAAGGGCAGCTCAACACAATTTCTGCAGGGGTCAGGGACCAAACCACCAATCTTTGATTACTAGACAGCCGCCATGCCTCCTGAGCTATGCTGCCCGGATGTAGAAGCAGGTGAGGATGATGGTGAGAGGATTGGAGCAGAGGTATAGTATGAATAAGGAACTGTAGGGTGGCCTGACAGAGTGGGAATATGAAACAGGAACTAGAGAAGGAATGCTCAAAGTTTTGAGAGGGAAAGCGAGACAGTCAGCGCTGAATTTTCCCCAGTTGCTTTGACACTCAACAGCCAAGTTGTGACAGAAATGGGGCATCCTTAAAAGTGGCTTGCTCGATTTTGCTTGTTGTCAAGCATATCAACATTTGTTTCTGCTGTGCACACTGTCATATGTTGTCTTTACATTTGAAATGAATGCCAAGGTGATTCCTGCCACTCTGAATATCATCTTGTTCCACTGAAGAGAACATAACCAAGGATTGATATGGTGAAACAGACAATTAATGCTAGAATCCTGATGCTGAGATTCCAAGTTTGACTCCTGTTGTTGCCTCAGGTTTTGCATGGAATGCAGTTTGCAGCACTACCTTGTGGGAAGCCACTAGGGGTATTCTATCTCACCATTGCAAATAACAATTTCTGTAGGAGGTAGATTACCTGTGCAGCTTCGGGTCTATCCGGGGGAAGTAGTGTGAGCTTTTGCAGATGTTACATTACTCTAAAGAGGCCTACAGCAGGGAGGTGAAAAGCAAAGTTTGAACTATCAAAAAAGCAGCTGACAAGAATGTGTTTGCTTAAGAGAAATGTAGAGACTCCCATTTGTATTTGGTGGTTCATAGATTAGAAAATTGCTATATGTATAAAAATGAGTCAATTTACCATTTGAGTCTTGACCGCGTAATCTCTTAAAGACACACTCTAGCTTATTCATTTAGATTTTCATAGTCATGGATTTAAGAACTTGCCACAAAATTAGCTCGATGGAAAAGCACAGAATGGGGGGGGTTACGTTTTCAAGGCAGAACCAGAGAACCAAAGGGGAAACATATGAGAATTGGAGTAAAGTGAGTGGAGATTTCTCTAACCCAGAGTAATAGGAGATTGGGAAGGGGAATTATGGGTAGAGTTAGAGTTGCTACCCTGGGGCATCAATACACACATGCACACTCATATAAACATACACATACATTGAAACAGGGTCATTGCCTTTGGACCATACACATACACTGCCCTCTATCATAACACTGCCTTTATTATGGCGTCTACCAATGTATTTGTGTGTTTGTGTGCACATACAGTTGGTGCGTGTCTGTGTTCTTGTTGCCCTTTTTTCACAGAGGCAACCATCATAGAAAGATGGAATGAAGTTCCCTGCTACTGTTATTTATTTCTGGCCAGTCTCAGTGACCAGTTTTCTCTTTAATTTGTTCCCCCCCTTCTTTTTTAATACACTTGTTATTTATTTATTTATTTATCGTCCTTGGGGAGATAGATAAGCCAGCCGGCCAGCCTAGTGTTGATGGAGCGAGACGAGGTTGGGCATTTGTCTTCCTGACCATTTTTCCAAGAGGTGCGAAAGCACAGTAATAGAATTCCAACCCTCAGTTTGAGCGGCCATCTTGGTCAGCTCATCCCTGCATCCCCAGCATCCCCAGCTTCTGTTTATGGAAGACAAACACATTTCGCGGTAACGATTGATGGCTTGAAAGCCTGAAGCTAAACCATCTCTGTTCCCACCAGCAGAGAACACTATGATTCTCTGGGATTAATGCTGACGTTCTTAGATGAAGATGGAATAAGAGTAGCTTTGAAAATATATTCATGGTTTTAGCAGATGAGATTTCAATTTATGCATGTGTATATATATATATATATATGTATATATGTATATATATGTATATATGTATATATACGTATATATATATGTATATATATATGTATATATGTATATATGTATATATATGTATATATATGTATATATGTATATATATATGCCATCCTCAG
>OMLC01102503.1:2123-17971 GCA_900302585.1 Regalecus glesne | reverse complement strand
GTGGTGTGTGTGTGTGTGTGTGTGTGTGTGTGTGTGTGTGTGTGTGTGTGTGTGTGTGTGTGTGTGTGTGTGTGTGTCTTCCAATGCTACTGGAATGATCAGTGGGTGTTTCGGCCCAGCTGGGGCCAATCAGACCCCAGCTTTTGTCCAGATGGCTAGGAACATATGACCTCATGATGCTCCTCTTCTGAGCCACAGCCATCTTGATGCCCTCTCAGCTGCTTCAGTGCTACTGCATATGGGTCTCTTTTTCCTCTCCCTCTCTCAATGGCCTCATCACTGAAGGCTCTGGATAATGACCAGGCTGTGTATCCCCTACATCTAACCTCCACTGGAAGACACCTCACTCTCCATCTAGGTTGTTTTTAAAGGCCTCCTCCAAGCAATCTCCCCATGGGACTGTCAGCTCCAGCACCAATATATGGTTGTTGGACACAAAGACATTTTTTTGAAATTACAGTAATTTAAGTGATTTCTTTCAATCTTGTGCAGTGCAAGCCTATTTTGTGCTTTGCACAATCAATAGTATTGAGGTCTGTGATTTGATCATAACTACCCATGTTGTGGGCTGATATCAATTGATAGATATTTGGGATACAGCTTATTTTGACAAATCTCTGTTTATTATTTTCCATAATGGGAGTTCCAGAGTTAAGAATTTATCTAAAAATAAAAAAATAGCTTTCCAATGCTCATGGCCATGATGCTAAATGGGGAGGTTATATATAAATGGGGGTGATATTTCATTGATATTTCAATGATATTCATTTTCTACTACGTTTATTACTTTGCTGGCTATTGGCATTCGGCAGTGAATAACTTCAGCTCAAAATTGTAACTACTCTTTTGTAAGGCTTCTGGGTATGGGGGGTGCTGTTTCATTGAAGATAGAGTAGCTTGATGATAAGTTTGAGAGTCTTCCATTGATGATCTCGGGAATATTCACCGAGATTATCACAAAAAGGTGAATCGGTTTGACTGGATATGAAGTTTATTCAGAAACACTTTGTCACTCATCCAAGTGACATCATCAATCTGAAGATGTCACCTGAATATCTCGCACGTTCTTTTTCTTGATTTGTTCAACCTCTCTTGGTGATCTGTTAAAAATCGCTAGCCCATCATCTATGTAGAGCTCGAAGTTGATACATAGGATCTTGTAGTTGGGATAGCAAATATGAGCCAATTGATTCACAAGTTTCTCCGCCATCAAAGCTGCCAATGGTCACATTACATATGCTAATACCTATTTTTGATGCATGTCAAGGTGGCCTTGAGCAAGTCACTGAACCCCAGCGGCTCCCCGAGCACCATACGGTGGCTTCTAACTGCTCCTGAACAATAGGTTTGGTCAAATGCATAGAATTGGAAATTTTCCCTTGCAGGACTGATAAGGGAACAATTTATTTCATTCATTTATTTTTAACTTGTTTTTTCAATGTCCGGCCTGGTAAGGTTGATAAGTCTACATGTTGGCTTGTTTGCAAAGTTTGGCTTATGGGCTTTCAGTGTGATAAAGGCTTGATTCTGAGCTGCGGTATCAAAGGGGTTGTCTATCTTTAGGTCGGAGATGATTTCAAAATATATATTTTATGGTTATATCCTCTACGGAGGAATCCGCTTCTCATTTGTGTGACTTGGTGACATTATTTTTTAGTAGTTTATCATATTTCTAGGATTTCCGATTGTTAAAGCTGGTTGTTTTATTGGCCGCAACAAGGAGTGCATGTTTTTTCACATGGCAGCTGATGATCATGTGAAGTATGAAACAGGCTTGTACTGTCCAAGATTGTAAGAAATCACTGGATTATTTCATTCCTCTATCTCACTTTCTCTCCATTGGTGGTTTCATTGAAGAAGTTTTTATGTGTGTGTTTGTGTGTGTGTGTGTGTGTGTGTGTACCTTATTTCCGATTTTTGTTCGCCTTCAAATATTATCTTCATCCTTTCATTGATCCATTCTTTTTATGATTTCTGCATCAGGGAATGGCTTCTCTGGGTAGCATGAGTCAGGAGGTAGAGAGGGCTTTATAGTTATCTGGAGGGTGCCAGTTTGATCCCCAGATCTTTCAGAAATTATGTTGAAGTGTCCATAAGCAAGGCATTAAACTCCTAGCTTCTCCCCGGATGCTGTAGCTTCTCACTCCACCTGTAAAATAGGATGGACAAATTTCTCCGTAAGATTACAATGACCAACTAAAGTGACTTTCCTTTCATTTCTTGTGTTTAGCCAACACCTATGCCACTCTGAGTGAGGACTCTGTTGCTTTTTCTCATTAGTACATCCATCCATTCACCCATCCATTGTCAACTACTTATCCGAAGTTGGGTTACAAGGGCACTTATCTCAGTTCTCTTTGAGCCCATCTATACATGGAAAAAGATAATATTGCTTGTGGCTTGATATAAGGATTTCCTTCCATTCATGCTCTCAACTGACACACAATCATCAGCTTATAAGTCAGTCACTTGGTGATTGTGTGAAGCATAAAACAGGCTTGTACTGTCCAAGACTGGAAGAAATCACTTGGATTAAGATGAGATATTCCTTTATTAGTCACGCAGGGGGAAATTACCATGTTACAGCAGCAAGGTGGAAAGCACAGTAAGAAAGACATCAAATCTTAAGCATAATGATTACTGTGCGTGTATATGTATGTATATATATATATGTGTGTGTGTGTGTGTGTGTGTGTGTGTGTGTGTGTGTGTGTAAGTGTGCATACACACACACACACACACACACACACACACACAAATATATACATAGAGATAGATAGATAGATATGGTGGTAATGTATGCCATAGGGTGAATCGACAACAGGAGACAGCTCATTAGTTTTACCAAACTCATATTGCAAGACTCAAAAAGGGACTTTATTTTCAACCTTATATACAAACCACCAATGGAGGGGAGAATGCTCAACAAACCATGGGTGAAATAATCTAGAAATCTGTGATTTCTTTCAATCTTCGTCATTACGAGCCGTTTTCATGCTTCACACAATCACGAGCTACCAACTGAGCCAAACTACAAAGGACATTTGATTATTATTATTTCCATCCATCCACCTTCTACCACTCATCTGATGTTGGGCTGTGGGGTCATGCTGGAGCCTATTCCAGCCTATTCCTACTGGGTGAAAGCCAAGGAAACACCCTGGACACATTGCCAGAGGAGCAGCTAGAAGCCGAGTGCCCAACTCAAGGATGCTTCGACACAGTTTTTTGAAGGAACCAAGGATTGAACCACTGATTACCAGATGATGTTCAGATGGGATGCAGCAGCAGAGATGGATCTTGTGGCATAGTATAAAGGGTTGTGATCAGTGGACACATAATGCCATTGCTGTGGCTGTGTGCTCCTCCTGATTGGATTGATGGCATAAGTGTACAATCTGTTTAATAAATGGAGCCCACAATAACATTTTAGTCTGTATGCATCAGACTTGACAAAGCACCAGATGGTGACTAAAACAGTCACCAATGTGACTAACTTAATTCTGTGACCAGTCTTTCTGACCGTCACCAGTGGCCAATGCTGCCTTCAAGCAAGGCAAAAAAAGAAGAAAAGAAAATATCATTAGTGAGACTGATGCCCTGCAGTAGGTTCAAGTCCACATCTGTCTTGTCAGTTCCTAAAGTGATCACTCTACCACTGAGCTACTGCAGCCCCCCCTTAAGCTCACTGTAGACTGAAAAGGAATCGAGTGTTAACTAGCATTTGCTACCCATCATCTGACCTGTTATGTGCCAACACCACTCCAGGGATATTTCAACCATTGTGCTTTCTCTTTCAGGGTGCTAGCTCAATGTGTTTTTTTCCATTTTTAAAAACGTTTTATCCCACCTAAATCCCCTGAGTGTCCTACTGCTGGGTCAGTTTCTTTGATGCCCTCTAGAACATCAACAGGAAGGAGGAAGTGGTAGCATGTGTCTCCTCCAAGTCACATGACCACTAGCCCTCACTAGTCCACACATCATGGTCTGGTGGGGAAAGCACAGTGCTTGGCCGTCAGAGGAGAATGAAGCAGAGTACTTTCCCTTCACTTAACCAAGAGGCCTGGACCACCCAGAGGGGGACATTAGTGAACCCAGAATACTTTATCCAACCTAACCCTTATACCCATGTGAGGCTTAGCCAATTATGACCCACTATCTATGGACCTCTGGCTGTGGTTGGTAGGTCAATGTATTTGACTGTACATCCCAACTTCTGCTTGCGAGACATGTTCTAGGTTTCATGTTTGGCCTTGTGCTAACCCTGACCCTTACAAAAATCTCCTTTCTAACAGGATTTCTATTAGATAAATGGGGCATCATGTCAGAAGTGGATTTGAGAACAGCTCTGAAATCCCCAAATCAGGAGAACTGTCTTTGGACAGTTGTCCTTGTGTGTAATGGTGACCTGTAAGCCACGTTCCCTGATGATGTGATTTTGTAGTATGCAGATCCATCAGAGATGATGTGATACTGTATGGGACTGTATGGGGCACTGTATTGCTTTACAGTGGATGTGACCAGTATGGAGTCCCAGGCTTCCTGTCTGATCAGCTTTAAATATGTTTGGTCTCAGTGCAGGGGAACTGGCCGTGTGAGTGAATTTCGGCACAGAACTGTCTGCAAAAGGCAACCTTTCAGAGTGGCATCTCAATCTGATTATGGAGCATTAGACATGGAATCGGGTCAGCAGGGATAAAGCAGATCTACCAACAATGTGCAATCCAACTCTTCACCGTTTGATGTATGGGGGACCTAGATCATAGAAGCAGCCATAAACAGACATTTCTTGTGCTTAAATCTACCTAGCATATGTGTGACTGCAGAGTACGAGTGGTAGTTCGGCTTTGGTTTCCTGTTTCGTTGAGCTAAAAGATGACTAAAACCATTTTAGAATTTAAAGATAACAGATAGATATAGAATTGTGTGCTGGTGCCTTCCTTCTTTTGTTACAGTGGTCCTTCACTTACAGCAGACCAATAACTGTTGAACATAGCATACCTGCTTAACGTCTCATACATGCTCAATATTTTGATGCCTATTTGAGGATTTATCCACATATCTAAACAGCTCTGAAGAATTCAGGTAAAGAGGTCCCATTTTAGAGAAAATAATTTGCCTAGCTTTGCCCTGGATGGAGCAGTATTAAAATGTATCAAATCATTAGAGTTTATAGTATAACACAGTATTGGGTACCTCTTCCCATCTGACCTGGATTTGTGTGAAATACATTTTTTAAAGGATCACTTGACAGCCAGTCACCCAAGTGAATAATAGAAATAATAGAAATAATAGAAGTGAATTGTCCACCAGCTGTGGGTACAGAAAGAAACATCTACTTTGTAAACGTAAGTAGCTAACACGATTTACCTAGTATGTATATGCTATCCATCATGCAACTCCCACAATAGTCACTGAGCACGTGAAGTACATGATGTGAAACACAGACGTAGTGGATGTTCATTTCCAAATGTTCCTCATCGTTAGGCTCACTTGGCAGCTGAGGATTGTGGGAAGCACGAGAGGTTTGTACTGACTAAGGTTAAACGAAACCACTTTCATCACCAGATTTCTACATATAACATGACACACACACACACACACACACACACACAGGGATTCCCACGTACCATCCTCTCATGCCACCCTGTGGCACCCTCAGTGACTCGTCTGACCCAATGACGACTTTATCTTCCCGCATCAGAGAATTGAAAGCTATCGAAAGATATCCATGTTTTTTTGGGTGGCACTGTGACCCAGAGGTTAGCACCGTTACCTTACAGCAAGAAGGTCCAACGCCCAAACCCCAGGCCATCCCCAGGCTCTTTCTCTGTGCAATTTGCATGTTCTCCCCGTGTCTGTGTGGGCTTCCTCCATGTGCTCCAGTTCACTCCCACCATCAAAAAGACATGCATGTCAGGGTTAATACTACTGCCTGACCAAGGCAATGGGAAGAAGGACCGGAGTTGGTCCCAAGTCCAGCAGCTTCTCACTGCTCCTATACAATAGGATGGGCTGTTTAAATACAGAAGGCAAATTCAATTGAAATCTATCAACTGTACCATTTTAAGGGACCATCTGCAATTTTTTAAGGATACCGTTTGATGCACCGCACCAGATCATAGCTTCAAGCTAATTCTCATAAGCAGTTCCTGCATGTCTATCTGATGGGTTGAGGATACCCACACAGACAAGAGGAGAACACGAAAACTCCCCACAGAAAAGACCTGGGACGGGATTTGAACCAGGACCTTCTCTCTGTGAGGCAACGTGGCTAACCGGTCGGTGCCCCACCGTAAGTGTCTTTATTTCTTTCCCTTTTGATTTTTTGATATGGACCAGAGTTAAAAAAAGGCCATCATGTTGTTTACCAAACAGAAACTCCAGATGGCCAGGGTGGTTTTTTTTTCTTTTTTCATTTGAGCAAGTCAGGTGGCGCCTGCAGACATTCCCATCATTAAAAAGCAAACCACAATTAACGAATCATTAAATAATGTACGTAATAAAGCCTCAGAATGCCACGGAAACAGGGTTAGCATCCACAAATTAGGTAAATTCAACATGATATTCCTATATACTATTATGTCCTTTCACAATTATTCAAACTCGACGGCGAAGGGGAAATCTGCTTTGGTGAACGAGGCCTGCAGAATGAGCGACCACTCTGTGTTAAACAGGACTCTGTGGGTGGCAGATGTCTACCACGTATGATTATATTTTACTCCGGCACTAACCCGGTGTCACAATGCCTCTCTTTAACACCCTGTGAATCTCTCTCTCAGGGAACATAACAGCCTCTCTCTATTTCGGTCTCCGTCTATGTCATTCCTCAGGGGCAACAGGCACTAATTAGAAGCAGGGTCCGCTGGATAGATGTTTTGTATAACAAGGTGAGAGCAGCCAAAAGGGACCAACACAAAGAGAGGGCAAGTATCAACTGTGCTACTACGCTCGCTGAGCCCCCACAACTTTGGAGAAATATGTTTAACATAACTGCTGGAGTGGCAATCCGCCGTTGCCTTATCCCCTGTGAAAGACACCCCCCACCCCCGAATATATAAATCTATCTGTGATTCAGAATCTCCAAATTAAACATACAGCTGGGCGCTTGGAAAATGAAAATGTAAATCTGACTAGGGGGATCATGGGAGCGTCTTTTGCTTTGAGGGGAGAAGAGTTATACACCAGCGCCTCTTCGCACTGTTCATGACCTTTGTTGTTTGCCTCAGCAGCAGCAAAGTTTGAGCGGTTAGCCTGTTCTGTGCACCGCCGAACATCTACTAACCTCTCCAAGGTCGCACGTCCGTCCCCTCGCGTGTTCCCCTCAGCACGAAAGACAGCCTGCATCCTACCAACAGGGACCTTTTCTACTTCTGACTACATTACAGGATTTCCTCCCCTGAGTATAACTCCAGACGACTTGGTTTCGAGTCGGTCTCATCGGGTGCTCGAGCTTTCTTTTGGCGTTTTGTCACCCGTTCATCTGGCTTGCCTCAGAGCCTTTTCAGGGTCCCTTCAAGGGGGAGATTAAAACCATATGATCATGTTGATGACATCATTAGGCAACACCTAACAACCTTGGCCCAAAAGTGGGCCCAGATGGATGTTTGCGCGGTATTCAACATGATCCGTTTTTGTTTCGGGGTGTCTTTCTGTTATTCTTTCTTTGTGCGCGCTGCTGTTGCATCAAGGTGAAGGGAAGGTAGGTGAATCTCTACCTGTGTTCTCTGTATTTCAGGCTCTTTGGTACAACGGGGAACTGCGCTGCCTGCAGTAAGCTGATTCCAGCCTTTGAAATGGTGATGAGAGCCAGAGATAATGTTTACCACTTGGACTGTTTCGCTTGTCAGCTTTGTAACCAGAGGTAAGGATCGAGCTTATAACTGCGCTGAAAGATTGCTTTTCGAAACTTTGAATGGATCGCTGAAATGCCCATTAGCTTAAACAATACGGACTGCTCACCATGGTCCCTCTGAAGGTTGTAGCCGGTGAGCATTTTCTGGTGGATTTTAAATTGGACTCTGGAGGCCACGGTAGCTCAGTGGCGGAGCCGGTGAGCTAGAGATAGCAGGTTCAAACCCTCCGCAGAATGTCGCGAAGGGCATCCGGGCTGAATCCCTAAATCTCCATCTAAGTCTGTGTCGAGCCTAGCTGCGACATGTAAAACGGACCTGTCCCTTTAAATTGGACTCATTAAGTCTCAATAAACACACGTCTTGTTGCTCATAGTGAGCAATGCCTTCCGTTAATCACCGTCTCGGCAACACATTCTTCTTGCGTGTGTTTGGGACTGAAACTGTGATTATAAGCATTGAGGGTGTACAGTTTCCCCGTTTCCCAAGTAATAACGCCCATACTCCAGTCCCCGGAGCTAGAGGCCGAACTCTGCGGGACGGTAACCAAGGAGCCCTGGGGCCAAACCACCCCTCACATGAAATAATAACCACAGAACAAGAAATGTCCTAATAAAGCATTCCCATTAATGCACTGTCCATATAGGATGACCTGAGAAGGAGAACTTCTTTTGCATGCTTGACAGCGCTACTGTAACCCTGTTCTTTCACATGGCAGAGAAACCCATTAACCTTCTGCTAGCCACATTCATTTTGCATAATGAGCACTTTCAAACGGGAATGGTGGCCGCACCTTCCTTTCCCTCCCAATGCCAGTGGCAGAATCAGGTCTAAACTGGCATCGTATAAGCACGGGTGACTCTTGCCAGTCCTCCCAGCACAATACCAGAGTCTAGCTCTAGGCTTCATCTTCAGTCCATTCAAGGAAATGGTGGAACCGTCTCATCAGAGTCCCCGACACTAACGGTGGCATGGAGGACAACTTTCATTTTCCCTTTTCAGTCAACACTGGGACTTTAGAGGGAAAACAGTGTCGGACACCAGCACCAAACTTGTTTATGAAAAGCTCACCCTGTGCCAGGGTTTCCCTGGAAACTGGAGGCTTCTCTGCTCTCCCCAGAAGGGTTGAACCCCCTTTTTCATCGGGTGCCAGCTCTCTTGTCTCTATGCTTTGACATGATAGGGTTTTAATATACTTTAATTTGTAGCCACACCTTTATGGTGACAATCAGGGAGCACTTTGAATTCCTGACGAGCTGCAATGTTGTTGGTTATTGGGCAGAAAGCACAGAGCCAAATCAAAGCAGTGGGTGCTGCGATGGAAATCGGCCAGTCCTCATCAGCCCGCGAGCTGACATCCCCCCACGATGATCTCAACAGTAATCACATGTTGTCTTTCTGACCGGGGATTTACATATTTTTTTTCCCTCTGTGTGTTTTTTTATGCCAACAGGTTTTGTGTGGGGGATAAGTTTTTCCTAAAAAACAACATGATTCTGTGTCAAATGGACTATGAAGAGGGCCAGCTGAATGGCAGCTTTGAGACACAGGTTCAGTAGTTGAACCTGTTGGCAGCAACCGTCAGCTCCACACTCACACGGAGGCTGGATGTTCTGCAGCACTTGGAAAGAGACAAGCGTCTGTTTGCTTGCCTGCAATACTTTTTAAAACCCTTTTATTGGTCCCTAAAGACTCTATTGTAAATGTACTACTTTTTGCCCCTCCCACACCCCAACACTAAGCAGTTACAAGTTTTGATGTACAGTTGTGTCTGCTTAGCTGAGCACTGTATTGCTTGTATGTTTTTTGTGAAGTTTGTTTCAGGTTTGTTTTGAGTTCCTTTTCCTTTTGGAAATAGTTCCTCAGAGGGTATGTACAGTCTGTTTTTCTCTGTATATATAAACTGGAACATTTATTTTATGAAATGTAATGCAATTTTATTACTAGTGTGAATTAAAGATTCTTAAATGTTCATAGTACGTTTTTTTTTTTCTCTCTCTCTCTTGTACCAAAACCAAAGCTGACAGAGGACAGCCCATATGTTCATATGTATTCATCTCTCCGAAATCGCAAAGCTACAACCAGCCTTGCGACAAGCAAAGAATATTTAGGTCCTTTTTGAAAACTTGAAGGAAATAAATGAGTTTATTGCATTTTGCAGAGTTCTGATGGAATTAGAAATGCTGTTTGAAATTAACTTTAAATGAATAGCTGAGGTTCGATTTGAAGATTTTATTTGGAATAAAAAGAATGCCTCTCCAAACCGTGTTGTTGTGAGTGTGCAGGTGTCATGTAAAGGAGTGAGTGGTGCTCAGCTGTTCTCTGTGATCCATGCCTCACTAATTGCCATCTGATTTTGTGGGTGAATTGCCCTGGAAATGAGATGGAACAGCAAATGAACGAGAGCGTGAGAGTGAAAGATGGAGAGAGAGGGAGAGCTGGAGAGAGAGAATAAATGGTCATTGAGTTTAAGCTTGTTCAAACTCATCAGCCATAGATATGCGGATCTGCATCAAAAACCTCTCCCAGTCTTCTGTGTTAATAGAGCTGTATGATGCTGATGAGTTCAGCTCCAGTGCCCAGACCAAGAGCCAAATAACATACATATGTGTTCCAAACTGAGTAAAGCTTTCACATTTTTAAGATGTATTCCATACACATCATTTTAGCCGCTAATTTTCAAGCAGTTATTTGAAGAACCGGATCACAGAAAGATTTTCATATGGGTTTTCTGTTGAAAAACAAAAAATGAACAAAATATCAACGCTTGCTAAGGATGCGACCAAAGTTGTTGGATACAAGATGTTCAGTAATATCGCAACAATAATAAAGTGGGTGTGTCCGAGTCCTTTGAGTCCTGGTAAAATACCTCTCATATCATATCAGCTTCTATGGAAGAAAGTACAATTAAGGGCTTGTATCTGAGAGAGGCCGACCGTGTTTCTGTTGGCCTGTGGGGTTTTCGAGTGGGCTGCTGGTACTTCAGTGTGCTGGGTCTCTCAGCCAAAGATAAACGATACCATGAAGATTCTGCTGTTCAAAGGCATTAGTTCAAGTTCACATCAAATAAGATTTGGGTGCTAATCAGTTGGGGGCTTCAAGCATGATGTGGGTCATTTCTTCAGCCACGATGAACACTTAACCCAAGTAAACAACCCAACTCCTGAAGTTTTGCTTGGTGAATAGCTTCATGATACTACTGCCAAGACCGTTTTGACTATTTATCAAAAGGGGAGAGGAAGGGACCTTGGGTTGCATCACTCATTTTCTAAACGGATGATATCACTTCTTAGACAAGCCCGGGTCTCGCCAAAGGTCACTGACGATTGGTTTATAAAGCGAAATGGCACCGCATCGTCATTAGAGCTCTCCGCTCACTGGCTAAGACGGAACACGGTTTCCAAAATTGTACGGATGGTTTTATGACATCTCATCGCCACCACTGCGACCCTGCGCGGAACCTCAAATCGACTTCACACTCGAGAGTTTACAGCAAACCAGTGCTAAAAGTGGACGTCTGAAAGGGCCTTGCAGGGCCTTCCAACAGTTACGTCTGGAGCAAGAGCCACAAATGAGGTACTGCCATGATCATAAAAGAGGAGAGGTGAAGCCGTTTGCTGCAGCTTATAAAGGTGCATGCAGAAATAAGTTGTTCTCCATCGAGAGACGCAGCATGCGGACTAGCCGATACATGGTATGAATGTTCCCCGTCAAGGGTGAAGGAGAGCTTGGAACAATCACAGAAATCACCATTTAACTGCTACTGGCTTTCTGCTTAGACATGCCATTAAAAGGCACGAGCCTCAAGTCGCACGCAACTTCCCTTTTGGTGAAAGACGGCAAATTTGAGACTTTAAAGTGTAACATTCCTCATGTCGGTTCCTGCCAGCGGAGAGATGAACAGCAGCGTAATTTGCTAACAAGTGTGCGAGGAGCATTAATTTGAAATTCATTAAAAATCCTGACTCACTGGCAGGTGTGCAAATAAAGGATTAGGTAGACATCAATTATACCACATAAGAGTACCTTTTTAATTGCAGTTCCTGGATTGACTTACAGGGGGAAACAATCAGGCTCAAGCAATATGGCTGATTGCTCATTTTCTGGGAAAATAATGAGGAAAAGACCTCAGCAGGCAATACTGTGTCCCTCAGCTGCAGATCCATACAGAGAGAGTGATGTATCCTTTAAGACTCCGAATTCACACACAGACACCAGTGCATGGGGCTGCATCTCCATACCTACGAACAGTTTTTTTTTTTATATACTCATGCAGGATTCAAAATCTCCCCCACCCCCCGGACACAAATGTAAGACCACATAGACATGTGCACACAAAGGCATAAAAAATATGCACATGTGCCCACACACACACGCACACACACACACACACACAGTTATATTTGGCATTCCCATCTGCCTGTGTTGGTGGAGAAGTTCTTAAGCACCAAATGTTGTGCTGTTATGACTCAAGTTTCGGAATTCTCCAGCCTCTGCTGTGTTCCTGATTGCTGCATTATGGCATCTGCTTAATTAGCTTGGCTTGACTCATACGTTGCACATGAGGGGGTGTTAAAAAGTGCCCCTCCCTCATGCTCATTATCTGGCTGGATTCATGTGATGTATAATCTCTCCTGACAGACATTCGTATTGACATAAGAACAGCTGTCGGCAGAGCAAGATTATATTGCCTTCGCGCCGAATGAAAACTGCGAGAGAAGAAAGGCTAGAAATGCCAAAACTGTGAGTGAAAGTTGGGGTTTGTTGTAAAATGTCCATCACTTCCTTAAATATTTTAGCTTTTCTCACTTTCTGGCATTTATAGGATACATTCTGATGTCTCGAGATTAAAGAGGTCAAAATATTGAAAACTAAATCTCCAGGTCTTGGGAATGTGTAGGGTTCAGCTGACTCCGTCCTATAGTGGGATGCATTCCCTGGCATATGATCAATCTCATCATGGCCCCATGGGCTCGGCAAATCCCAGTCACAAAAACATTACGGCCATGGGAGATCTTTTTTATTTCACTGTACGTTTCACTCCTGATGGGAATTAGTGTTTTCCCGATAGGCAAAACCCCTCCTGCATAAACCAGCAGAGCAACTAATAGTTAAGAGAGGCGACAGTGATTTATGCCTTGTGCCAAGGTCTGTTCAATAAAGAGATGTCTCAATTAAGCTTTTATGAGACATTCTGAGCACTGGATGAGGCTTCTCTGAAGTCCCAAAGATTGAGAGCCCAGAAGATCTGGAGATGTTTTCATGGTAATTGGGTTTAGCGATACATGTAAGAATGAGCAGTCTGAAACTACGCCGGAGAGAAAAAACAGCAGATGTACGGACTTTGTAGGAGGTCCTCATTCTGTCAATTCTTTATTCTCACTAAATCAAACATCTTTGCCATTCTATTGAATGCACCTTGAATAATTTTTGAACACTTTAGACAGCATCAAAGTTAGTGCCCAGCAGTTTCAGCTGGGGAACAGAAATCACCAGCTGGTATCAAAAAGAGAACACTTTTACCGACTGGCCCAGAAAAAGAGGCTATTGACAGCAAATTCATAATTAGATTACTTCTAAACTCCTCATCTGGCCTAAAAAAACAGTATCTACCTCATGCATGTTGAAAGTGTACAGTACAGGAATCCAATTTAAGAACGTATGGTAGACTGACTGTCTTAGTACAAGCACTGAAACAATCACCTCCCCACTGGGAAACTACTGACATGAAGTGAATTTACAGTAGATGGTTGGTTTTATGCATGTATCTTGTAATAGACAGAAACCCGCGACATACAGTCCAGCGATGCAACCTGAATGCTGTTCATATAAAGTGATAAAGTAGGCTGGTAAGTAAAGTTCTGGTGTATTTATCAATTGAATCATTATCATTTCATCTTATTCACGATTTAATCTTTACTTTAACCCAGCCTGTGAGGACTCGCAAGCCTGTGCTTTTGTTTTTTTTACAGGAGGTGTGGTACTGCATGAGGAAGTCAGGAGAGGCAGAGGCATGTGAGAGGATGCAGGATGTGTTCAAAAGCAGCGAGACAGTAGTGATGTGTGCGCTGGGAGTGATGGATAGGTTCAAGGTGCTGCTGGGATTACTTCAAGGATTAGCTCAGAGTAACAGGGAGTGTGGAAGACAGGTGAAGAAAAGAGTGCAGGCAAGGTGGAGTGGGTGGAAAAGAGTGTCAGCAGTGATTTGCAACAGAAGGGTACCAGCAAGAGTGAAAGGGAATGTCTGCAAGATGGTGGTGAGAACAGCTATGTTGTATGGTGTGGAAACTGTGGCACTGATGAAAAGACAAGAGGTGGAGCTGGAGGGGAAAGAGTTGAAGATTTTTGTTGGAAGTGACAAAGGACAGTATTAGGAATGAATAGATTTGAGGCACAGCTCAGGTTGGATGGTTTGAAGACAAACCAAGAGAGGCCAGACTGAGATGGTCTGGACATGTGTGGAGGAGAGATGCTGGTATACTGGGAGAAGGATGCTGAATATGGAGCTGCCAGGCAAGAGGACAAGAGGAAGACCAAAGAGGAGGTTTATGATGTGGTGAGGGAGGACATGCAGGTGGCTGGTGAGACAGAGGAAGATGTAGAGGACAGGAAGAGATGGAGGTGATGATCCGCAGTGTTGACCCTGAACAGAAGCCGCCAAAAACAGTAGTCACAGAGGAAATAGATTTATTTAATTTCTTCGTTTTAATCTAAGAGGGTCCCATGAGATTAAGAATCTGTCTTTCAAATGACTCGCGACTAAGATGCCACGCAGCAGAAGAAGAAACAAAACCCAGGGAACCACGACACCTTAAGGTAACCTCTGAGATGTGCCATCGAGATCTGCAGTCTGAAACTTGCAGCCCTCAAAAGGTCATTGCAACCGCTCAAACCCAAACGTACAGTGTGTTCCATTCATATTCAGCACGTTCCATTAATATTTGATGGGCCTGTGGCCTCGATGGGAGGACGGAGACGCTGTTTTTTGTATGTGGTATTGAACGGCCGTGCCTAGATGACCACAGAAAACAAAACAGTAAATATTAACAGGCATTGTAGCTGTTCGTGCCAGAATGCGATAAATGAAAGAAACTAGTTAAACTTAATGGTAATGAGAAGTAAATGTGAAGACACAAACTGTTAGCAAAGTGCCTGTGGCTAACATTTTGTATATTCTACCTACAAACAGCCAGTGCCGAGAAATACATATAAAACTGAAATAAATGGCTACAGATGCATGAACTTGCCCTGAAAGAGGTCTGCTTACTCTGTGATCTCATTCTTAAATGAAACCAATTTGCCTAGAAATTGGTTCTAAGGCCTAATGCAGGGCTCTGTACATCAGCTCCACACACACACACACACACACGCACACACACACACACACACACACACACATGCCCTGCTGACACCTCAGGGTGGTCACAGACACATTCACCTCAAATCTTTCCATTCGTTAGTAGTCAGACCATCTTTTTCCATCTTCGGTACCGTCTTAGGGCCGCTAGTTTTTTGAAAATGACGAAACAAGCGCCCAAGCCATTAGTGGAGCAACCCGTCCTCCTCCAGGGTACGCAGACACCTCAGGATTTAGATGTGGGCCTCCCCTTGTCTTGGTGGAAGATAAGCCTGTCTTCACGGCCTAAGATCCACGTTATGGTCGGTATGGTGGCCCAGCGGTCAGCACTGTTGTCCTGGGTTTGAATCCCATCCCAGCTCTTCTCTGTGTGGAGTTGTCATGTTCTGTCTGTGTCTGTGTGGTTATCCTCTGGGTGCTCTGGGTTCCTCCCACCATCATAGAGACATGCATGTCAGGGTTCATACTCCTGCCTGTGCCCCTGAGCAAGGCAGGAGGTGATAGAGCTGGATTTGATCCCTGGATGCTGCAGCTGCTACTCTCTAACGGAGAGGTCTGTTTTACATTTACATCAGTCCACATGTCGTGGGGGTGGACACGGACTTAGACAGAGTGTGTGTGTGTGTGTGTGTGGGGGG
>OMLC01102502.1:5630-18067 GCA_900302585.1 Regalecus glesne | reverse complement strand
ATACATATAATTTAGTCTGTTTTTTTATTTTTAATTATTCTACTCTGTGCTATCAGTATGTTGTAGTCGTGATTTTAAGTTTGCCCTGAATCTAAATTCTGTTCATTTTCTTATCATTAATTGCTCTACATCTGTTCTTTATTTTAAAAAAAGAATAAATTTAGTTTTGGAGCAAAATTTCTACTTTTTTTCCCCTAGTCAATTCACTCATGTGTGTTCCTATTGCTTTGATATAGTGTTTCACCACTGAGGTCAGTTTGAAACTTTTTTTTAAGTCCCAGCGTGCCAAGGCTTGACGAGGACCTGTTAAATTTGAAGAGTTCCCATTCCAGCTGTATAATTGGGTCAGCTTGAGCATCCTTTAAAGATGCCAAAGATACTCCTCACATTGGTGTTGCAAGAGCACTTGAGTGTATGTGAGGCCCAAGTGGGAAATGTGTTTTACAACGGTGGTGACAATTGGATGCAATTTTTGTGGTTTTATTTTGTGTCTGTCCCAGAGAGTAGCTGTTATTTGGTCCCACTTTATGCGGGACCAAAAGTTTTTGAGAAGGTTATCCTCATCTGAATGGAAGATCGATGGATTAAAAACAGTTGTCTGCATAGCTCAGTGGGTAGAGTGGTCGTCTGGCAATCGGAAAGTTACAGAATCGATGTTCGGTCCTGCATATAGAATGTCAAGGTGTTCTTGAGCAAGACACTTAACCCCTAACTGCTCCCCAAGTGGCATATGTTGGCAGCTCACTGCTCCTATACAATAGGATGGGTTAAAATACAGAGAAATCCAAATTTCCCCTTGCGGTTATGACGAGGGAATCAATTTGTCCATTGACATTTACTGGATCTAGTCTTTTTCTCATTGTTTGAACGTGAAGCCACTTGAGACTGCAATGCATGTATTCTTTGTGGCTCATTAAGTTTTTGATCTAATGAGAATATATTGCCATAGATAGATAATGATACAATGGGGTAAGCATATGCTGATAATTAAATGTTGTGTTTTAATTTCTTTGTCTCTTGGAAAAAATGTTCATTTTTGGATAAATGTTCAGCCAGTTTGCTGTTAAATGCTATTCTTCATAATGGAGTAGTCATCCTACTATTTTTTCTTTAAATACGATTTCAACACTAGTTGACGGAAGCAATTCAATTTTGAAGGGAAATGTGTTTAAAAGGAATATTTTATTGAATTGTACATATTTTGGAAACCGATAAGGCACAAAAATGTATAGATAATATTAATTAATGACAATATCTTATACACTAGAAAGACTTAACTTTCAGCAATCATCATGAGTCTGACATAATTTTTGTCCGCCATACTATTGAACTGTGAACTCTTATTTGCTTGAATTTTTTATATTTTCATTTTCATTTTAGGTGTCCAAGACCTTAAAATTTTGAAAATGTCATCACCTGGTTCTCCCATAGTTGTTTTGCACTCTTAAAAGTATTCTTAATAGACTTTTTTTCTTTTGCTGGTGTTGTTCACAGATCACCTCAAACCCAGATAGCTTTTAGACAATATTACTTTTATAAGTCTCTCAACATGAAGTTTCAGTTTAAAGAAATTTTAATTCTGCAAAGTTACCTTAGAAAATCCCATATTAAAGAAGGATAAAACAGAATATTTAACATGTCGAAATAACAAATGTATACTGGAATATTTACAATCAATTCAGTGTTTTTTTTCCTAAGTAAAAAATATCAAACGGAACATCATAATTAAAAGATTCTGTAGTATGATTTTTTTAGAGTATTTTTACATCCTCAAATCCCATTTACCCGATTCCCGCCACCCTCTCGACTCCTACCGTCCTGCAAACCCCTTCTCATAAAATAATTAAGCCACATTACAGTAGTTGAATATTAACACAAAAAAGGAAATAAGTTTGTTGTTGTTTTTTGATAAAATGGAGAACTGAGTAAATTAATATAAACCACTTGTGCGTGATACTTTTCAATCAGTTCAGGTTTTGATTGCCTCTTGGTATGAAAAAATGTTGAATTAGCTTTAAGTATTATGGTTAGGTGTCATGGTGGCTTTGTTAGTGCTTTGTGTCAGAAAATGACAAGCCAGACATCACGGGTTCTATCCCACCATAAAGCATCAGGAAAGGCATTCAGCTTGAATCCCCCATGCTCCATCTAGGTCCGTGTCCACCCCTACATTATGGGGACTAATTATGACACAAAAATATACTTATAGTTAGACACAAGGGGTGGCATAGCTCATGAGGAAGGGCAGTCGTCTAGTAATTTGAGATTGGTGGTTCAATCGCTGACCCCCACAGAAAGTGTGTCAAGGTGTCCTTAAGCAAGACATTGAACCACTAACTGCTCCCTGAGCACTATGGCTTTGCTCACTGCTCTTACACATAGGATGGGTCAAATGCAGCAAACAAATTCAACTGGCCTTGGTCATGTGACAGAATAAAACAATCTATTCTATTGGCCCAAGTGTTAAATTGGTACTCTTATTCAAGAAGCTTGCCTCTTGAGTATAAGCTATATCAAAGGCAAGGAAATTGCACTGCCATTTTGGTTAAGGATTAAAGCATAGATACAAATTTGGCTAAGGTGGAATGCATCAGAGTCTATGCCATCTGTAATAAAGTGCTTCATTCAATATGTGTTTTGTAACTGAATCTTGTGAAAAATTTAGGCTGGGAGACTCCATTGCAAAAACATGAACTAAAGATAAAATAAAATATATAATAAGAAGTATACGTACATACATACATACATAGATACATACATGCATACATACATGCTCATACATATAAAGCAATAAGTATATGTAAAGTTCCATGTATAACAGAAATAAGCATAAAATGGATAAATGTGAGAGTAGAAACAATCGATCAGGTATAAAAAGCAATAATGGTACATATATGATCGGTAATCTAAGATACTAGACTGGTGGGAATCAGATTGTAAGGTTGCATGTTATTTATTAAGAATTCTTATGACCTGAGGAAAGGAGCTATTCCTCAGTCTAATCCAAATTACAAAATGGAGTACAAGCCCCAGGAGTGCTATGATTTTAAACAAATCTTAAAAGCAGGAAGTGGGGATGTTTTATTCCAGAAGCCCAAAATCAATGGCTGCACATCAAAACAACTTGTGAGGAATTAATCCTTCGCTGCAGACTTTGCCATGTAGACTATGCCATATCACTATATAATGTCAAACTCTGCCCACTGAAATGAACTGACATAAGCTTATTTAGTGGAGAAGGCCGGAGAGGGAAGGAGCTGGAAATTGTTAAGGAAAATAAACTGATTTAACACCGTGGTGGAGAAAATGGAGTCTGGACTATTCTAACCAATGTGGATCACGTGGAGTCTGGATGACCCTGTAGTCCCAGGACTGAGTCAGGGTGTGAGGCATGATCATGCTCCTCAGCAGCCTTTCTTATAAGACAGCTGATGAAAAGCAAGGCAGGGACCGAAAGAAGCCATCAAGTCTCCCTGACCCTTTGCCACTCAGCAAAATCAAATGTAAGTCCATTATCTACTGCCACTCTTGACATATGCAATACTGCTCAGCTTTTCAGCCAGCTTTGTTTTGATTTGATTCATTTGGGTAAGAGAAGAGAATGAATTAGAAATGGATTCCAAACCCAACACTCATTCATTTTGTTGACATCTGGAAACTTGGATTCAAAGCTTTGTTTCATCACTGCATATCTCTTTTAATCACAACGAAGTTAATTAATGATCTTGACCAGTTTTTCCTTTCGAGATCAATCAAGAAAAGCTTCACTGATTTCTTGATTTCAAACCAAGCTTTATCTCAACATGTCAATGTATGGTGAGACATTTCTCTTCATATGTTATAATCCTGACATGAGCTTTCTTTTCTACTCATCACAAAACATGATGCAGTGATCATAGGAAGAGTTATGTTGTTTTCTTCTTGTGACTTCAGTTTCCAATTTTTTCAGAATACTTCATAGTCTTGAGATAAATAACGTGTTAGGATCACAAAATTATTTTCTTTTTGAGAAAACTTTTTTAACCTTAATCTCGACCTTCAGTATACTAATGATACAAGACATTCAGTTTCCTGACTTAACAAAATGAATTAACATTAGATGTGTAATGCACTAGTGGGTCTAAGAGCACTGGATCTATTCTTCATCTGCCGGGTCTGTTATCTCCAGCTGCCAGCTCCACCTGCAGTCAATCACTAATCACTTTCTGAAGCATAAAAGCATGGGCTCTGCAGGGGCAAGAGGTGCTTGGCAATTGTGTAGTGTTATTTAGAGGCTGTGTATGTTAATTATTTGTGTTTGATTAATCTTCAAACATTCCTGTTTTGTGATATTTTGTTCTTTGCAGTATGAAGATAGCACTTGCCCTGTTCGCCATCTTGACTGCCATCCCAATGGCTTACTGTTATCCAACTGCCTTCCAGGACCTGGAGCTAAATAGCAGCAGTAAGAGCCTCCCACCCCAATCCACCCACCCAAAATTAATATTTGTTTTTGCTGGTAATGGACATTTTTAATGCTTAAATGCCTCTTACATTAAAGTGCCGTTAAGGGTTTGCTTTTTGTACTCCCACAGAAAACAGAAGTTCCATAAAGTTTCTTGCAGTAGGAGACTGGGGTGGAGTGCCTCATCCACCTTATATCACTCCTGTAGAGAAGGCTACAGCCTGGGAAATGGGCCAAATAGCGGAGCAGATGGGAGCGGACTTTATTCTGGCCCTTGGTGACAACTTCTACTACACAGGAGTGGGCAGTGTGGATTCCCCTAGGTTTAAGGTTAGTCGGTTTGCCTTGTTGAGCTAATCTTTCTTTGTATATCAAATAAAGATGTATTGTGAAGATGTCAACACTCTCTACCTAGGATACCTTTGAGTCTGTGTATACAGCCAAGTCTCTCCAAGTCCCCTGGTATGTGCTTGCTGGCAATCATGACCATGCAGGCAATGTCCGAGCTCAAATGGAGTACAGCCACAAGTCTAGCAGATGGTGAGATTTGACTAACCCTAACCGTTCCAGCTTCGTTAACATGTCTGTATAAAATGGAACTGACTTTAAGGCCAACATAATATTCACTGTTCATGTTGTATCGGTCAGTTTTGGGTTCGTTTTCTCTTCCAAATCAAGCCAGTGTTTTCTGTAACAAATATTGTTGAGCCATGGGTACACTATCATAATTGACACTGGCCAAAGGCTCACATGTTGGGTAATATTTAACTGCATTAGCCTTGTATACTGGTATGGAGTGGGAGTCCATTCAGGCGCGTGTGGATGTTTAGTGCCTAACTCCACATTTTAAAATGTTGGGAGGTAGCTTCTTGAAAGGCTCACTACTTAATATCTTTATGTAGGTTAACAGTTGGTGCTATGAAGGAGGCGGGTAACCTGACTGATCTCTATGGTACTGAATTTGACTGATTCGGGGCACATACGTTTCCATGACACCTTTGTTATGTATTGTTAAATGCTTTGCTTTAGCCAAGAGCTTTTTTACTATCTGAGAATGACCTTGTGCTATCAATTAGGTTCCTGAAGACCAGAGGTCAGACCACCAGTCAGTTCTTGTCTAACTGATCACTGGAACAGAATTTTGGCTTGTTTGAATCAGACGCGATGTAGTCATGGTCTCTCAAACTAACACTTACTCTTCCCCTCAGGCATTTCCCTTATTACTATTATGAGCTGAACTTCCGTATCCCCAACACTGACAAGACCCTGAGCATCATAATGCTAGATACGGTGATGCTGTGTGGCAACTCTGATGACTATGAGGATGAGAAACCCAGAGGACCCCTGCATGCGGTGGATGCTAACCGTCAGCTGACCTGGCTACAGGGCCGACTGGCCCAATCCAAGGCAGACTTCCTGCTAGTGGCTGGCCACTACCCGGTATGGTCTGTGTCAAAGCATGGCCCCACAGACTGCCTGCTCCAGAGGCTCCGCCCCCTGCTAGTTAAGCACAAGGCCACAGCCTACTTCTGTGGTCATGACCACAACCTTCAGGTCAGTGCTAAAGTGGAACATATGACGAGCACAATTTGACTGCTTAACTGCCATCAAATACTGCCTATCCCTTAATTTTCTCTACCTAAACCCTGATAATACTGAAGTTCTCTTAGTTGATCCTGAAAACTGTTACTGCAGTTGATTACTTTGTCGGTGCACTTAATTCAAGTATCAAACATACCACTTATAATCTTGGTGTCATCTTTGACAAAATATGTCGTTTGGTTTCCATGTGACTAATTTTGTCCGATCCTATTTTCTCCTGTTAAGAAGTATTGTTAAAATCTGATATCTTGTTTTAAGGATCTGGAAATATTAATTGATACTTTCATCTTATCCTGTCTTGATCACTAGAACTCCCTCTAATCTAGCTGCTATAAATTATTTACCTTTGATAAAAAATGCAGCTACTAGATTACTCCCTTGAATCGACGCATCTTTCATCTCACCATTGGTTTCCTATAAAATTCAGAATACTCTAAATACTTGATTCATTATATATATATATAAAGCCTTGCATGATCTTGCCCTCAATTGTATTTCTGATCTCCTCATTTGACTTCCCAGCCACTCTGATCATCAGACCTTGGTCTTTTGTCTGTCCCCCATTCTAACTGCATCTTTACAGTTTTAGCCCCAAATCTGAGGAATAATCTTCCTCAATCCATTAGATTTTATGGACTCTTTGGACTGTTTTAAGCGGCTTCTAAAAACTGCTCCTTTTAGGCAAGCTTTTCTTATAGACTTGTTGTGGTGAGTTTTTAGCTTGGTCTGTTGCCTTTTGGTTCATTAAAAAAAAAAAAGTTTATCGATATACTATAATTTTTAATTATTATATTTAAAGGACTTCAGAACTGTGGTTTTTAAAAGTTTTATGTAAATAAACTTTTGTTTTATTTTTAGTACATCAAAGAAGCTGGTGTGGGGTACGTGGTGAGTGGTGCTGGAAACTTCCTGGATCCTGATGTTCGTCACTGGCACCACATTCCCAAAAATTCTATAAAGTTCTTCACTGGCCAAGCTTCAACAATGGGGGGCTTTGTCCATGCAGAGGTCACAAAGGACAAGATTATCTTAACCTTTATCCAGGCTAAAGGCACATCTCTCTACCGTACCGTCCTGCCTCAACGGGATATGGAGCAGACTGGCCAGGCATAAAACCTTTTTTATTATTATTTTTAAGTCTGGCATACACCCCAGTTGGAGATGCTAATTTTTTAAAACAGTAGGTACTTAAAGCATTTATATCAACATTTTTAGAAGTTATATATATAAGATTTATCACGCAAATAAAGGGTTTTTGTATAATGAGCTTTGTGCACTCGACTAAACTGCTTTGTTGTAACTTTATTTTACCTCCTCTTGATGCATGCTCAATAATCCAGTTAGGGGAATCGCAAAAAGAGGTGAATCTGTTCAACTGGATCTGAAGTTTATTCAGAAATGTTTCGTCACTCAAACGGGTAACATCTTCAGACTGAAGATGTCAATAGGATGTTCAACATTCATCTGAATGTCTTCATTGGCTTGGAGTTACCCAGTCCCCTGACAAGGGATGGAGATGTAAATCGGAGAACTTGCATGCAGGCCCCATGATACCAATGCCAGAATGGATCAAAAACCTATTTTTGTTCTGCAATACAAATAGTAAATATAATTTGAATTTGGTTCAAATTGGTTCTCAGAGATTATTCTAATCTATATATCAACATGTAAACCAGAACTTGTCAGTGTAACTGGGTGGGAGCTTTAATCTAGTCTTAATAATCCACCCAGGTATTATTATGATAGTGCTATCAAAAAAACTTTAGTTTTGCTTTAAAAGTGTAAATGGATGGGGGGTCATTAAGCCAGCACCCATACCAATGTGTGCTCTGAATAACAAGTTAAGCGGTTGTGGGCTTGGCTAATGAGGGATTGAGAGACCTCCCATGGAAACAAGTCGCTGCTTGAAGTAGTGTTGGTGATGAAGTGAGGGGCGGTCTTCCCTCTGGTCCTAATAAAAACGGTTTAAAAAACCCAATGCCCTGGTGCAGAGACGGGAACACTGTTGTACAGAGTTCCTGACTTGCTGTTGTCATCAAAGATCTCACTGCACCTATGTAAAGAAAGTGGTCCACCAGTGTCCTGGCAAAATTCTCAACCTGGCACTCTATCTGGTCACTCAATTAAGCCTTCTTTTCTTCCCTTTCCACCTCAACCTGATAGGTTGTAAACATTCTGGAGAAAAATGGTTGTGGTGAGTTTTCCCCTTCACGGTGAAGCACTTTAGGTGTCTGCATAAAGGGCTCGATAAATGTGATCCACTAACCAGCCGTTTCATATACCAAAAGACACACTTGGGGAACATACAGGTGTGTTGCTCAGATAGGACAAGGGTAATATCTGGATCTAATCTAAATATAACTGGCTACCACAGGACAAATAAGGTTACAGAATTTATGGGATTATCTTAATTTAATCTTCAAGAGGGAGAAACCTTGCCTGCCAACAGAGGCTTAAGGTGGATAAGAACAGATGGGCTGTTACGAGTCATTGGGTTAAGCCCCACCCATTAGTGGTATTTATCTGGTAGTGGAGCTCTGCGAAAGTCAGTCCACAAATGCTTTTGAGTGCATGGTGGCAGGCTTTGACTTCATGCAAGAGCACCCGATGTGTCCACCCTATCTGTGGTAACACATTTAGTTAAAACGTGAATGCATCTATCTAGTGTAAAGCGTCAGCGATGGGAAGACTTTTTCATCCATGGACAAAATTTATATTAACATAAATTGTAGGCGTAAAGGTAAACAATGGTACACAGGTTAGTGCTCCAACTTGTTTTTTGTCCCATTTCAAAAGCCACATTTCAGCTCAACAAATGGGAGCGATGGAACCTCAGTGCTAGAAAGTGCTTTGGGAACTGATGAGCCGGATGTTGCAGGTTCAAAGCCACTGTAGAACATCAGGAAGGGCATCCGAGCATAATCCCCCCATACTCCATCTAAATTGGTGTCAACCCCCCTCAATGCGGGGACTAACCGTTATATGTTTGAATGGATCTTTCATTTAAGCTCAACAGATACAGGGGGGAAAATAACTATTTCACCCCTGTGGATTTTATGAGTTTGCCCCCTTACAAAGAAATGAACAGTCTATACTTTTCATGATGGGTTCATCTTAACAGTGATAGACTTCCTCCAAATATGGTAAGTTGAGTTGATGCAAAAGATCTTGATTTTAGTCTCATCTGACCACAGCACTTTCTCCCAAGCCTCCTTTGAATCTTCCAGCGGCTCATTGGCAAACTTCAGATGGTCGTAGACATGTGCCTTCTTGAGCAGGGGGACCTTTTGGGGGCTACAGGATTTCAATCTATTACGGGGTACTGTGTTACCAATGGTGATCTTGGTGACTGTAGTCCCAGCTGCCTTGAGATCATCAACAAGCCCCTGCCGTATAGTTCTGGGTTGTTCCCTCACCTTTCTCATGATCAGGTTCACTCCAACAGGTGAGATCTTGCATGGAGCCCCAGACGATGGAGATTGATGGTCAATTGGTGTTTCTTCCATTTTCTAATTATAGCACCAACAGTTGACTCCTCACCAAGCTGCTTACCAATGGTCTTGTAGCCTATTCCAGTCTTGTGCAGGGCTATAATATTGTCCCTGATTTCCTTGGACAATGCTTTGGTTTTGCCTATTGAGGTTGGAATCTGATCAATTGATTGATTCGGTGAAGAGGTGTCTTTTATACAGGTCACAAGCACTTAATTAGGAATACTAATTATGAAAGAGCACTAATCTGTGTGCCTCCTGGTCACATAACCGGTCAGTGGGAGCCAGAATTCTTGCTGGTTTGTGGGGGGTTGAATACTTATTTTCCTCAATAAAACACAAATTAATGTTTGAAATTCATATACTGGGGTTTTCTGGTGAAAAAGAATCATGATTCTCACTGTTAAGCTAAACTTACCATGAAAAGTGTAGACTGTTCATTTCTTTGTAAGAGGCAAACATAAAATCAGCAGGGGGTGAAGTGCTTATTTTGTTGTGATATCTATATTTTATTCGTTTTGAACAAAGCTGTGGTGCCATCACAGGCCATGGAAATATCTGCTTGTCCTTGACCTCTCACCGTCATAGCTTTGTCACAGTGGGATTAAAAGCAAATCTTTCCTTGTGCTGTCCTGATCCAATCAGGATGGGTTTCAACATATGTTGGTTTTACACGGGGTTAGAAAGGGAGCCGTGATGACAGGGACAGGTGCTTAGACTTAAACTGCGTCGCTCCCAATCAGCAAAGGGTCACCTGAGGATCAAGGACAGTAAGGATCCTTCATACACAAGACTGATACAACCATTATAAGACCCACAGGGGGAAGAATCGCCACACACAATGTTTGAGATTTGAATTAGATCCAGTGCAGAATGTTGCCTGTGATTAACTATCAAAAGAAAATCTTTGCAAAGGAGGGTATGGAGAGGACTCTTCATAGCCTCAACCTTAGAATCCTTGACTAGGTGACCAAGGTATCCATCCCCAGAAATTTGAGATTTTTTTTCACTATTTTCATGGGTTAGAAAGCATCACAAGTGTGGCATGTTGAATAGATCTAACAGTGATCAGGCTTTTTAATGACTGAAGGGAAAACATTTTAAATGCACAAGTATTTAAAAAAGAAAAATGAAAAATGATTCCCTTATCAGTCCTGTAAGGAGAAATTTGGATTTCTCTGCATTTTTTACCCAACCTATTATTGTATAGGAGCAGTGAGCTGTCAACATATGGTGCTCGGGGAGCAGTTAGGGGTTACGTGTCTTGCTCAAGGACACCTCGACATGCTGTATGCAGGACCGGGGATAGATCCTACGGCCTTCTGATTGCCAGACGACCCACTGAGCTATGCCGCCCCGGCATAGCTCAGTGGGTAGCTCACTTTGCATGATAAATGGATTTGATTCGAACGTTTTAGAGATTTAACAGTACTTGAAAATAACATCTAAATGTGTTTACCACTAAGATGTTACGGGATAGATGACTGTTGATATATAGGTCGGCTGATTTTAGGCATCAAACTAGCCACTATCCACATTGAGATAAATCAAAGTTTTTGAGAAGGTCAATAATCGTGTTACTTGCATCATATCAGCTGATCTTCAGTCACTGATGTTTTCCAGATTAGACTCAAAGAGACTTTTGTAGATAATGAACCATGCCCACAGTCCAGAGTATTTTCCCTTATGTAGTTCAGAAAATGGTTGCATGCTGATGTGGTTGTTGCATGGCTGTACATTTTACACTGCCTCCACCAAATGTCCCAAATTGCTGCCGGTAATCCAACACTCACGTGTTAGTCTTTAAAATCCCCTCTACAGATTTTCCTTAAATGTCCCTAATGCTGCTGAGCACTCTGAACGGCTGATTTCACTTCATGGGATATGGTGAATAATGTGTATTTAAAGTGGGTTTAATGTAACAACTGAGATACATGCTTTGAGGGTTGCTCTGATTGTACCCCTCAACTCTTGTCTGCATGAGAAATAAGATAAAACCAGTTACACTTATAGATAGCAGATTTATCATGCTAAGCATGTCCCAGACTATGTAGCCTTTGAGTTAATTGCAATATTTATCAATGGGATTGGTTGGAAATTCAAAAAAAAAAACTTTTAATGTGAAACAAATCATAAGATTAAAGTCACATAATTAGTATCCTATCTCAGTGCCATGGTTGTGAGATAAAATCAGGTTTATTTTTTTCATTTCTTTCTGCAAATTTTCAAAGCCATGGTTCCCCAGTCATAGCTAGTTAATGTTACAAGGGAAAGGAAAGCTTGGAGTTCCCCCCTGAAATCTGCTAACTCCGCGACCCGGCACCGGATAAGAGGTTGAAGATGAATGGATGGCTGGTTCCCGCTGATGCCAACCTTTCTCAAGTCCTTATTGATATCACAATGATCCTCCTTTGATGGCAGGAGCAATATTTTGCTAGTAGTCTTTCTTTAAAAGAGCACATCTCTTTAAGGAGCCAAGACCTATCGCTCAAGAAATGACCCTTAGCAAACTCTGTGTCCTCCTTTGCATATAAACAAACTAAAAGCCATGATAGACCATGCATACATGTATGCTTGTATACATGCATATATATGACATCTGATGATTGCAGGGAAGCGTGAATCAGGCGTATACTACTCAAGATTGAAATAAACCATTTAAATGTCTAGTTTATCTCAATCCTTATTTGTTGAACACTCTCTTCCACTGGTGGTTCCCTTGTAGACGTTTTATGTGTGTGTGTGGAGTGGGCGCAGTGGTAAAGTATCATATCTGGAGCTGTCATGCAAGAGTTTCCAAGTTCCCTTCCACTGTGGGGTATCAGGTAAGCCCTCAAGCCTTGAACCCTCAGACTTCATTTAAATCCATATCCACCCCCACATGTAAAATTGACCTTTAT